>JAMOIN010000517.1:0-39043 GCA_024666655.1 Dascyllus trimaculatus
CATGTTTCAGCTGTTTGTTGTCATGTTTCAGCTGTTTGTTGTCATGTTTCAGCTGTTTGTTGTCATGTTTCAGCTGTTTGTTGTCATGTTTCAGCTGTTTGTTGTCATGTTTCAGCTGTTTGTCGTCATGTTTCAGCTGTTTGTTGTCATGTTTCAGCTGTTTGTTGTCGTGTTTCAGCTGTTTGTTGTCTTGTTTCAGCTGTTTGTTGTCATGTTTCAGCTGGCTGCGTTCATGTTTCAGCTGTTTGTCGTCATGTTTCAGCTGTTTGTCGTCATGTTTCAGCTGTTTGTCGTCATGTTTCAGCTGTTTGTCGTCATGTTTCAGCTGTTTGTCGTCATGTTTCAGCTGTTTGTCGTCATGTTTCAGCTGTTTGTTGTCATGTTTCAGCTGTTTGTTGTCATGTTTCAGCTGTTTGTCGTCATGTTTCAGCTGTTTGTCGTCATGTTTCAGCTGTTTGTCGTCATGTTTCAGCTGTTTGTCGTCATGTTTCAGCTGTTTGTCGTCATGTTTCAGCTGTTTATCATCATGTTTCAGCTGTTTGTCATCATGTTTCAGCTGTTTGTTGTCATGTTTCAGCTGTTTGTTGTCATGTTTCAGCTGTTTGTTGACATGTTTCAGCTGTCTGTTGTCATGTTTCAGCTGTTTGTTGTCATGTTTCAGCTGTTTGTTGTCATGTTTCAGCTGTTTGTTGTCATGTTTCAGCTGTTTATCATCATGTTTCAGCTGTTTGTTGTCATGTTTCAGCTGTTTGTTGTCATGTTTCAGCTGTTTGTTGTCTTGTTTCAGCTGTTTGTTGTCATGTTTCAGCTGTTTGTTGTCTTGTTTCAGCTGTCTGTTGTCATGTTTCAGCTGTTTGTTGTCATGTTTCAGCTGTTTGTTGTCATGTTTCAGCTGTTTGTTGTCATGTTTCAGCTGTTTGTTGTCATGTTTCAGCTGGCTGCGGTCATGTGGGTGATGACGTATGTCGGAGCTGTGTTTAATGGAGTCACCATCTTGATTCTTGGTGAGTTTCTCATTCAGGCAGATTTTAAATCCTGCAAATATCTGAGCTCAGTGTGACTGACTGAGTTAGTATCTGTGTGTGCGTGTGTGTGTGTGTGTGTGTGTGTGTGTGTGTGTGTGTGTGTGTGTGTGTGTGTGTGTGCGTGTGTGTGTGTCCAGCTGATATCATCTTCTTCACCACTCCGCTGATCTACCAGAAGAAGAAGGTTGGTGTTCATGAAGAGGAACAAATATCAGTGTTTGATACTGAAGTTATAACCTGCAGTGTCCTGACCTCTGTGTGTGTGTGTGTGTGTGTGTGTGTGTGTGTGTGTGTTCAGACTCAGATTGATCGGCACATTGAGTTGGTTCGATCCAGACTGGAGGAAACTCTTCAGAAGTGAGTTGACATGAAGGTTTTTTATGTTTTGCGATACAAACCAGAGTTTTACACCTTTAGAGTTTGCACCTGTAAAAATCAGATCCTGCACCTGATTTCGATTCAGCCTCCGTCCCAGAGCTCCTTTAACCAAGACCTGCTCTGGAAACATGGTGAATCTGCTGAACTGATCCCAAACAAAGACCCTTGACTGGAATTCGTCGTGTCTGTATTTCTAAATTATTGTTATTTTTCTTGTAATTCTTTCTTATATTTTTGGATGCTGCTGTTACAATACTACTACTACTACTAATAATAACAATACTAATAACAATAATAACAATAATAATAATAATAATAATAACAATAATAATAATAATAATAATAATAATGATAATAATAATAATGATAATAATAATAATAATGCTACATTTTATTTTTAGGCGCCTTTCCAAACGCCTAGGGACACCATGCAAAGTAAACACATATTTACACTTTTAAGAACAGAACAGAAGTGTTGCAGTGAGATGAAGGTCAGGGTGAGTTGGCTTGTTTGAACAGGGGGTTTGAAAAAGGCCAGGGTGTCGATGTTTCCATTGTCAGGTGGTGGGAGCTCCAGAGGTGGGGGGCAGAGCGGCTGAAGGCTCTGGACCCCACGGTGATCACGAGGGCAGGAGGGATGGTGAGGCTGAGGGAGGAAGATGATCTGAGGGTCCAGCTGGGTGTGGTTATGTTCAGTGAGGTACGGAGGGTGAGGTAGAGGTAGGTGGTAGAGCTTGGTGTCGTCCGCATAGCAGTGAAACTGACTGTTGTGTTCATGGAATACGTGGCCGAGGGGGGAGATAGATGAAGAAGACTGCAGGAGGTGTCGGAGGTCAGTTTCTGGTGGATATTGTCAGTTTTTGTGTTGAAAAAGTTCCTTTTAGCTTTGAGGAGGTGGAGTCGGGGTTTAAACCAGGGAGCAGAGTGGGGGAACGATACAGTCCAGGTGTTTAAGGGGGTAAGTGGGTTAAGCAGAGTATGGAGACTGTTACTGCAGTGGGAGATCAGCTCATCGGTAGTAAAGGGGATGCTGATGCTGGGGAGGGGGTCAGTGCCCCTGGGGAGAGCTGTCAGGTTAATGTCCTTGATGTTACGACATGGGATCATATGAATGGGCTGGCAAATTTATCTGTTGCTGAGACCAAAACTGTCCAGGCATGATGTGAATCTACTGTGAGTTTATGATTCATACTGAGCACAACAGAGGTGGGGGAGGAGGGGGGAGAGATCATCGATGAAACCCTTATTACGTTTGGGTGGGTGATCAACAGCGGCTACTACGATCGCTGTTGGTCCGGTCATGTGTAGAACCACTGATTCAAATGACATGTATGTTGGAACACAGAGAGGGAGACTCTCCACCTCCTCCCCGGCCGGTGAGGTGACAGAGGTGGACAGACCAGGTGGTGAGACTCCTTCAGCTGGGACTGGGCTGCTTCACGGTGTTTGGTCCAGAGTTGGCTGCAGCTGACGTCTGTCTTTGTCTCCAGGCTGCAGGACCGCTTACCTGGAGCTGTGAAGAGAACCAAAGCAGAGTGACACATGAGCACCTGTGGCTCCACCCCCTCCTCTGATTGGTCCGTTTGTCAGAAACACACCTGATCAGCTGATTCTGAAATCTTTTAATAAAATCAGACAAACAAGAGTGAAGCTGTCCACTGTCTTTATTCTGTCTCAGGGATCATTCTGGTCCTGTCCTCCAATAAAAAGCTGAATAATCAGGTGAATAAACAAACAGGTAAATAAAAAACAGGTGAATAAACCAACAGGTGAATAAATAAAAAGGTAAATAAAAAACAGGTGAATAAACAAACTGGTGAATAAACAAAAAGGTAAATAAACAAACAGGTAAATAAACAAACAGGTGAATAAACAAATGATCAGGGGCCTGTTTCACGAAGCAGGTTTAGTGAAAACTCTGAGTCTGTTAACCCTGAAATGAGGAAAACTCAGAGTTTTCCGTTTCACAAAGGGAGGTAACTCAAACCAGAGACAGAGGGGTAACTCTAGCCTGTTTCATGAAGAGAGATAACTTAAGCTCTCGGTCAGTTACCGCAGTAACAGTGTCTGTGAAACTAACCTGGTCGGGAGCAGGTTTATGTCAGTAAACCTCGAGATTCTCTCTGTCTCCGCCCTCTTTTAGCCACACGATGTTTGATTTCCTCGTTTATTCATTCATTCAGTCAGTAGAGAGTTTTGGCGTCCGTTTGTTAATGATCCAGTAGATGAAGGAGCAGCATTACTGCACAGGGAACTGAATATTCGTCAGGAGGTTATTTTCAGACCGCGCATAGATGTCATGGCTTTTCCGGACAGTTATCTTTTTGAACGGTACCGCTTCACCTCACAATCCATAATCTACATCCACCACCTCATCCGTCCTTACATTAGGAACATTACCAGCCACATTCAGCTCTAACATCCCAGCAGATATTGTGTGCTGCGCTGCGGTTCTTCGCAAATGGGAGTCTTTGTATAACATTGGAGACGCAGAGCATTACAGTAAGGCCACTGTTTGCAGAGCCGTCAGAGACAACATATGCCATAATCATTTTGCAGTTTAATCCATCATCATCACCATCACAGAAAATAAAACACATGATACACATTTCATTTGGTCTTCTTTATTTCCTACAAATGAAAGAGCTAGTTTAGTTCATGTTCCAATAGTTAACATAATTCACCTGTGACCATGAACCCACCTCTAACTTGTGCTCCAGGATTTCAATTTCCAGATCAGCCTTCCTAATCTGGCGGTCCAAGTACTGCACTTCTTTGTCTGTTTTTCTGATTTTGTTCAGTAAGTGTAGTTTATATATTTGTTTTACTGGTAACTGGGAATACATAGAGGACATTAAATTATACAATTGCACATGAATCCCACAGAATGAACCTCTAGTGTTTACTGAACATCCATCTCACTGTGTCAATCTGTGCAGTGGAAGTTGAGGGACCATCCTGCTGCTGCCCAGCCATGCCCTGTTAAAAAGGAGGAGAATGTGCCATACTTCAGTGAAGGCTAAATGTCACACTCTATATTCCACCAGAATGTTAAGAAATGTGAATGGGGAAGAGAACTATCAGTGACATACTTCTGTATGTCTTTCTGTATCCCCTCTGTAAAGGCAGCAGACACAGTGTCATCCTCTTCATCCTACATGAATGAGATGTTTCAGTAAACTTAAAATACCATTTGGCTCAATCTTTGGAGTATTGCCTACTTACAGTTACAAGGTCTGTTGTGGCATGAAGGGGCTCCACTAGGCAGATAGCACCATCCGAATCTGGAAAAATAAGAAATAAATATTTGTATGACTTTCTTTCTGTTGGCTGAGTAGAAGTCTGTGTTAGTTTAAATAGGCTAATTATTTAACAGAGCATGATATAGATGCAGACATTTAGGCTTTGTGTGGATAAAAGAAATGCACAGTCAAACAACCAAGTAATATTTAGGCTACATTTCAATGTAAAACATGATCAACATGAGGTACCTCCATGAGATTATGCCTCGGTCTTACCTGTTTGAACAATGTTTTTATATTTCATTTTAAGCTGCTGCCACGTGCGCTTCTCCCCCGTCTGATTGCACCTAAATGAAATAACTTAATAAGCACCATTCAATCAGTTTTCCCTGTAATATTATTGCGATTGCAAAGGACTACATTTTAACTTACGCATTAACTCGGGCAGCAATGTTCTCCCCACCGTCTTCCTCGCTTTTGCAGCTACAGCTGTGTTGCTTTTCTTCCGAAAAATGTGTTCATTGTCGCTATATGCGCGCATTAAGACGTCCAGTTCAAGGGGCATAAAAACGTCGCTCTTCGCTTCCCCGTTGCCATGGTGACTCGTCGAATCGGGGCTCCATTGATGCTGTCTTTTTATAGCGGTGGTGCACGCGCTTAACTCCAGGTGAAACTACTCCGTGTTGATTAAACAAACTGAAATCACCCGTTGTGAAACCGAAAACTCTGAATTTCCTGTCTCAGCGTAGATCAACTCGAGGTTGAGGATTAAACTCAGAGGTTGTTAAAGCTGCTACGTGAAACGGACCCCAGGTGAATGAAAACAGATTGAGACACAGCAGCAGAAACATCTCAAAATTAAAATTTGTTTTAGAAAACGAAGCACCTGAACACTGAACATGAAATCATTTGACCTTTTAGAGAGTCAGCAGGTGAACTTACCTTCACTGGATCCATGCTTCGGTTCTTCATCCACATGGGGTGGGTCTGTCGAGGCAACAGGTTCGTTCTTTTTTAGTATGTTAAATTATTTTTCTTGTACCAGTTGTTGGTGTTCAGGTTTGGTTTATCGTTTCATTTTGCTTTTCTGTTTCAGGTTGGGGTGTGGGAGAGAGGAGAGTCCGTCCAGGTTCTTTTTTTTAAAAGTCTCACTACTCATTACATGGACAGAGTCGATGTTCTCTCTCTGAATGCATGTGGCTTGAATTCCCCTGAAAACATGTTAGCATATTAAATCCTTTGCATAGGACAAATATCCACTTTGCATTTATACAAACAGATACTTAGAGAATGCAAAACAAACATTATATGATTGTATGAACCCCCAAGCCAGAGAGCTTGTTTATATATTATTTATTTATCCATAAGAGTTTCTCAAGAATCGATTTTATTTCACAACCTTTATTCCACATAATCTGCAGTAGTGAAGTGACTCCGTTTGCATTAACAGACCACAGAGCTCCGTCTAGCTCATTTTTAATGAAACTAAGCAAATCTAGGGCTCCATGATGACGGTTTAACACTTCACTATTAAATAATGTCACTTTTATGAGAATATTATCCGATGAATTAGAGTTTTTTATGTGGCGAGCAGACAACAATGTAGGTCCAATATCGTGACAGCGCCACCTGGGGAACTGCACCCCAGAAAATCCTACCTAAGGTTGATTTAATTCACCAAGGTCACGCAGGTCAGGTTCCACAGGGGCAATCAATTAACAAGACATGCCCATGAACTCAACCAGACTGGTGTGGACAAAACAAACATCTACACAGGAAACTCAAAATAACAGAACAGTCCAGTAAACTAACACCATAACTGAAGCACACTAAATATACACAGGTAGCACCGAATCTGGAAACATGAGGCCCGAGTCACACGGCGTGGCAGTCATGTGGTCTCCAAACGGCCTGCGACACGATAGGCGTCTTCAACAGAGCAGAACCAGGCGACGGTCAGAATCCACTCCACGCAGAACGGAAACAAAAGAACAGAAACAAAAGAAAACCCAACGATGCAAAAATAAAAGGACAGAACAGAAAAGAACCAAAACGGCAGCGTCGCTCAGGGAGTGGTGGTGATAGCGGCCCAACAGTTAAAGCAGGCCGCTACAGAAACACAAACGTAAGGCTTAGTGAAACAACAAGGTCAATCTCTTCTAAACAGCACACAAAGAACCACATTTATACAGACCAGGAGCAGCAACCCCAGGCCCCCGGAGGATGTGAGCCTCAAACGCACAGCCTAACAGTTACGCTCAGCGCTAATCAGCTAGAAGCTGAGAGACAGACAAAAGGACAAGCAGACCAAGTGCAAACCTACGTACCTGAGTGAGCAGGTGGCCATACCTGGCGGTGTTCAGCATACCACTCCATCTCTGCCCGGCCCCAGCAGCAGAGGTGGAAAGACGGCAGAGAACTTACATGGAAGGAAGGATCAGGCCAAACGAACCCGGCCACGCCGAGCTGCAGCCACCATGGAGTCAGTCAGGAGTGGAAGAGACCACAGCCCGGATCATAAAGGCGCACCTGGCCAGGTGCCCAACAATGGCAAGGAGGGGAACAACTCCCGGCCACATTAGTGTACACTAAATACCTGCTGTCTGAACAGAAACCAGATATAATGTATGTTAAACATGTTATCAGATAACTTGGTGGAGCTAAACTAAGAACAGTGAGGAGAGTCATGTTTTCACTGGTCTACAGAGAATCACCACCAATAGAAGCTCCAGCAGCATTTAGTAACCGTTTAACTTCTTCTCCATATAGTAATTTAAATAAGGATTAAATATGTGAATATTTATGAATGAATAAGTCGTTTATGTGGCGCGGTCAGAAAAAAATCACCACAGTTTCAGTAAAATATAACTTCAACATTGAAACTGAACAACTGGAGAGTAAACACTTTAAAGTGCAGCGGCTCATCAATAACGTTATTAAATCTGTCTTTTAGAACAATTTTTAACGTTGTCAAAATTTGTACCGTTAGCTATCAGAGTGAGCTGTAGCACAATACTAATATTTAAAACTAGAATCCTCCACCGCTGATGAATCCATCTTTTAAAACTCCAGCTGTTGATCCAACTGTCAGCGGTGCAATGAATCTTGGGATATTTGGGGCTACGAAGGATCCATCGATGCATCCTTCAAACCTGTGGAGAAGAAGGACGCATTCGTCGGCCGCATTTGAAGGAGTCTTGAAGTTTTAATGAAATGGGACAGCCTTAGTCGCACCGCTGTGACGTATGAAGCCTTGAAGGATGCAGCCTCTCAATTAGGACACAGCTCAAATAAAGCATTCTGATTCTGATTCTGATGTTTGGTCTGAAGTCAGTCCGTCCTTTGTCTCACTCCTGCCAACAACTAAACCACAGCTTCTGTTCCTCCTTGAAGATGCAACTGGTAGGGTATGAATGGAAAGTGTCTGGGTCTATTACTTTGTATAATAATATGATTTAAGTTTAATATCATTTATATTCATAGAAATATTTAAGTTGATTAAAAGTAAATGAAGTTTATTTTAATGACTAGGCCCTATCAGGGGCAACTTACTGTGTTGTGATGCTTTAAAGAAAAAACATTTATGTTTATGAACCACTAATGTGTGTTTTCTGTTTATGTTAAGGTCATCAACCTATTAAATTCATCATTGTATCATCTTTAATTTCAATACTTTAACAAACCAACCTCATCAATATCAATGAACACAAAGAAAGAAGACCGAGTCGTCCCTTTGCGTTCTTCAAGTGGGTGAACAGGCCTTTTCTAGTTTGGGCAAAGCTGTGATGAAACACCTGCAGAACTTGACACATGAATAAAAGGTTGATAAAAACACATCTGTTTTAGCCGCCACACAGACAGATTCATAATTAAATACGCCGCTGATTCTGTCATCGTCAGCCTGCAGGGTAAAGATGAAGTCGCTCACCGACAGGTTCCTGATGATCTATATCCTGGTGAAGCCTTCCTCCAAATCAGCGTCTCTAAAACACAGGAGGTCTGTACTGATCTTAGACATCCATCCCCAGGACCAGGACCAGGTCCTGGTCCTGGGGATGGATGTGATGTGAACTGTGAGACGCTCTGTAAGAAGGGCAGCAACGTCTCTTCTGTCTGAGGAAGCTCGCCAAGTTCCAGGTAGACTGGAGCCTGCTGAGAACGTTTTACAGCGCCTCCATCCAATCTGTCATTTCTTTCTCGTCGTCTGTTGGCATGGTAACCTGACCAACAAGGACAAGACCTCCCTCAGGAGAACAGCCTGAGCAGCTTCTGAAGTAGCTGGGGTGAACTTTAGCAGTCTGGATGAGATCTTTAAAATCCAGGGCCCGTCTTCACAAAGCATCCTGAGGCTGAAAGCAGCTCTTACTGACGTCATTCTTAGAAAAATCTTAGAATTCCTTGAGTTCTAAGATTTTTCTTAGAATTTTCCCTTGGTAGATAAAAGTTATTCACAAAGCGTCTCAGGCCTTCAGAGAGCTGCTAAGGTGAGAAACTGTTAGGAGGAGGGAGGAGGACTTTAAGAAGCCTAAGAGTGTCTTAAACAGACAAGATGGCAGGAAGACCAGAGGAAGGAGAGAAATTCTCCATTCTCAAATGTGGAAACTGAAAGTAAACATCATGGGACACAAACTCTGGTGTTCTGGGTGACATCCTCTGGTCTGTACCTTCATCCAGCAAAATCACAGGTGACAAACACTCATTACAAAACATATCTGCTGTTTAGGAACATGTATGTCAGCAAACCGTTCATTAGACCTCAGTGGATCCAAGAAGCCTTCAATCAGAGGAAATGATCAGTCGTGGAAAACCAGATCTCTGGGAGTTTACTTTTGCTGTCAAGAGCAAATAAAGCTGTGGCCTGATGCGTTAGAGACGATAACATCAGAACGTCGATGCTGAAACTAAACATCATGGCGCCGAACATCTGCTGATCTAAATCCTTCTACCCTGTGACAGATCGTCCTGTAGCGACTCAGCGCACTCAGACTGGTTCTGGTTCCTCTCTGCTGACTGAGGCTGTAAATCTAAAAGCACTAGTTCACCAGAAACAAACTTCAATAATCAATGATCAGCATCACTTCTGTCCAGGTCTGTAGCCGGGGAAGAGCTGAAGCACTTGATGATGTAACCTCAGAGGTGTCTGAGCATGCTCAGTAGCGAGTAGAGAAGCCATGGATCTCCGGTTTGGAAATGTCTCTCTCATTGGAGAAAACGGTTCGGTCGATTCGAGAGCTTGGACTGCCGACACTCTTCAGCCAGAGCTTCCTGAAAAACACAAGAATGAGTCAGAAAAACCTTCAACGTTCGAATCAGCATCACCTCCCTGATTGGTTCGTGCGTGGAGGTCGACCTCTCTGATTGGTTAGTGTGTGGAGGTCGACCTCTCTGATTGGTTAGTGGGTAGCAGTCGACCTCTCTGATTGGTTAGTGCGTGGAGGTCGACCTCTCTGATTGGTTCGTGCGTGGAGGTCGACCTCTCTGATTGGTTAGTGTGTGGAGGTCGACCTCTCTGATTGGTTAGTGTGTGGAGGTCGACCTCTCTGATTGGTTAGTGCGTGGAGGTCGACCTCTCTGATTGGTTCGTGCGTGGAGGTCGACCTCTCTGATTGGTCAGTGCGTGGAGGACGATCTCTCTGATTGGTTAGTGTGTGGAGGTCGACCTCTCTGATTGGTTCGTGCGTGGAGGTCGACCTCTCTGATTGGTTAGTGTGTGGAGGTCGACCTCTCTGATTGGTCAGTGCGTGGAGGTCGACCTCTCTGATTGGTTAGTGGGTAGCAGTCGACCTCTCTGATTGGTCTCTTTCTTACTTCCGGCGCCGTGCGGAGCGGCAGCCAGTTGCAGCAGCTCCTCTTGTTTGTTCTTTTGCACGTAATTATCGTAACCTATCGACACTTTCTTTTTAGCATTTATAACTTTATCTTTTCCAGAGCAGAGATGGACACTTATAGGTTTGTGATTTTTACCGTAGTATTCCTCCTACTTTTTGTTACGGGGAACCACGCGCAGCGGAGTGAAAGCATTGTTTACACACGGGACCAGCTGATCGCGTGGAGTAAACCGGTGCTACTGCCTGGAGCGAGGCCTGAAATCCCGAAGGAGCTCCGAAGGAGACGCCGGGGTTGCAGAGCCGGAGCAAAGCGGAAAGCTAAGCGGAGGAAATATAAACCTTCTGTGCCAGCAATCATCATGGGGAATGTGAGGTCTCTTGGCAATAAGATGGACGAGCTTGTGGCGCTAGTGAAAACACAGAGAGAGTTCCGGGAGAGCAGCGTCATGTGTTTCACCGAGACCTGGCTACACTCGCTTTTCCCGGACTCCAGCGCAGCTGTACCCGGCTTCCTGACGGTACGGGCGGACAGAGACGTTGAGAAGAGCGGTAAGAAGAAAGGAGGGGGAGTTGCACTGTTTGTAAACGAGAAATGGTGCAACCCCGGACATGTTACCGTGAAGGAACGTTTCTGTAGCCCAGATACTGAACTGCTAGTTGTGGGAACTCGTCCGTACTATTTGCCGCGCGAACACACGTCCGCCATTGTTGTTGTGGCCTACGTCCCCCCTTCAGCTGACCCGGAGGCAGCATGTGACATCATTCACTCTACTGTTGCTAGACTCCTAACCCAGAATCCAAACGCCTTCATTACCATAACTGGGGACTTTAATCATGTAACACTGGACAGAGTACTTCCAACTTTCTACCAGTATGTTACCTGCCCAACCAGAGACAATAAAACACTGGACCTCCTGTATGCTAATGCAAAGGATGCATACAGTGCCACTGTCCTCCCCCCACTTGGCAGATCTGATCACAACCTTGTCCTGGTGACTCCAAAGTATGTTCCCCTTGTTAAACGGCAGCCTGCAACAACAAGGACTGTGAGGAGGTGGAACCAGGAGGCCACTGAGGCTCTTCAGGACTGCTTTGAGTCGACGGACTGGGGTGTACTGTGTGATCCACACGGGGAGGACATTGACAGTATGACCGACTGCATCACGGATTACATAAAATTCTGTGAACACACCACCCTGCCGGCCAAGACTGTACGCAGCTTCCCAAACAATAAACCCTGGATCACCAGTGACCTGAAAGGCCTCCTTAACAAAAAGAAGAAGGCCTTCAGGTCAGGGGACAGGGAGGAAATGAGGAGGATACAACACGACCTGAAGGTGGAGCTGAGGAAGTGTAAGGACTCCTACAGGAGGAAGCTGGAGTCCAAACTTGAGAATAACAGCATAAGGGATGTGTGGTCTGGAATGAGGGAAATCACTGGCTTCAATGGGAGAAGCAGACAGCCAGTGAGCTGCCCGGACGGAGCGAATGAGCTGAACTGTTTCTTTAACAGATTCAGCTCACAGCCCTCAACCATGTCTTCCACCACACACTCTGGCCTCCTCCCACCCTCATGCCCTCCCCCACCACTCGCAACCCGACCCTCCCCTTGCAGCTCAATGGACACAACCCCCACACCTGTGAAGAGCATGCTCACCCCACTGGCTGTGACTACTGGCCAGGTGAGAGGACAGCTGGAGAGACTACATACAGGAAAGGCTCCAGGCCCTGATGGCATCAGCCCCAGGGTTCTGAAGACCTGCGCCAGCCAGCTGTCCACTATCCTGTGCCACCTCTACAACCTGAGCCTGACCCAGGAGAAGGTTCCTACACTGTGGAAGACCTCCTGCCTGGTTCCTGTCCCCAAGAAGTCATCACCATCTGACCCCAAAGACTTCAGACCTATAGCCCTCACATCTCATGTAATGAAGGTGCTAGAGAGGCTGGTCTTGGCCCATCTCAGGCCGCTGGTGAAATCTTCACTAGACCCTCTGCAGTTTGCTTACCAGCCTCATCTGGGGGTCGAGGATGCCATCATCTACCTGCTGCAGAGAGCTCACTCACACCTGGATGGTGTTGGCTGCATGGTGAGAATCACATTCTTTGATTTCTCCAGTGCATTCAACACCATCCAGCCACTTCTGCTGAGAGAGAAGCTGCAGACGATGATGGTAGACTCACCCACGGTCTCCTGGGTCACTGACTACCTGACTGGCAGGCCACAGTTTGTCCGACTTGGCACTGCTCTGTCTGGTGTGGTGGTGAGTGACGTAGGAGCACCACAGGGCACTGTGCTTTCTCCATTCCTGTTCACCCTGTACACCTCAGACTTTCAGTACAACTCTGAGTCAGTCCACCTGCAGAAGTTCTCTGATGACTCTGCGGTGGTCGGGTGTATTAGTGGTGGACAGGAGGAGGAGTACCGGACGCTGGTGAGTGACTTTGTGGAGTGGTCTGGGAAGAATCATCTGCTCCTGAATGTGGCCAAAACCAGGGAGATGGTGATCGACTTCAGGAAGAAGAGGACGGCCACACAGCCCCTGAGCATCCTGGGAGAGGACATAGCAGCGGTGGACAACTACAAGTACCTGGGCGTCCACATCGACAACAGACTGAACTGGAAGACAAACACCGACGCTGTTTACAAGAAGGGGATGAGCAGACTCTACTTCCTGAGGAAACTTCGATCCTTCGGCGTGTGCAGCAAGATGTTGGACATCTTCCACCAGTCTGTTGTTGCCAGTGCATTGTTCTCCGCTGTTGTCTGCTGGGGAAGCAGCATCGGAGCCGGCGACACCAACAGACTGAATAAATTAATCAGGAAGGCCGGCTCCGTGATTGGCTGCAAACCAGACACCATGGAAGCTGTGGTGGAGAGGAGGACGCTGAACAAACTGTTATCCATTCTGGATAACCCGGACCACCCTCTCCACCACCTCCTGGACAGGCAGCGGAGCTCCTTCTCAAACAGACTGATTCAGCTCCGCTGCCACAAGGACAGATTCAGGAAATCTTTCCTGCCCAGAGCAATAACTCTGTACAACTCCTCACCTCATTCAGAGAGGGAGCACTCTCGGCCCTCTGCTCAGTAGCCCGTAGTCTGCTGTAGCCCCTAGTCTGTCCAATTTGCACTGCTGTTCTTATTGCACTGAGTGTATTTTGCACACCGTTACCACTACATGGCACAACCTATTTTTTGCACAGTCCACTCTGTTCACTTTTATTCTTTGTACTTGTATATTTTATATTCTGTTCACTTTATATTTCTATTGCTATTTTATGTCCTCTGTTTAGTGCTATGTGTCTTGCTGTGACAAAATAATTTCCCAGACCTGGGATTATTAAAGTATTTCTATTCTATTCTATTCTATTCTATTAGTGTGTGGAGGTCGACCTCTCTGATTGGTTAGTGTGTGGAAGTCGACCTCTCTGATTGGTTAGTGGGTAGCAGTCGACCTCTCTGATTGGTTAGTGTGTGGAGGTCGACCTCTCTGATTGGTTAGTGTGTGGAGGTCGACCTCTCTGATTGGTTAGTGTGTGGAGGTCGACCTCTCTGATTGGTCAGTGCGTGGAGGTCGACCTCTCTGATTGGTCAGTGTGTGGAGGTCGACCTCTCTGATTGGTTAGTGTGTGGAGGTCGACCTCTCTGATTGGTTAGTGTGTGGAGGACGATCTCTCTGATTGGTCGGTGTGTGGAGGTCGACCTCTCTGATTGGTTAGTGGGTAGCAGTCGACCTCTCTGGTTAGTGTGTGGAGGACGATCTGATTGGTCGGTGTGTGGAGGTCGATCTCTCTGATTGGTTAGTGCGTGGAGGACGATCTCTCTGATTGGTCGGTGTGTGGAGGTCGATCTCTCTGATTGGTTAGTGGGTAGCAGTCGACCTCTCTGATTGGTCGGTGTGTAACAGTCGACCTCTCTGATTGGTCGGTGTGTAACAGTCGACCTCTCTGATTGGTCGGTGTGTGGAGGTCGACCTCTCTGATTGGTCAGTGCGTTGAGGTCGACCTCTCTGATTGGTTAGTGTGTGGAGGACGATCTCTCTGATTGGTCGGTGTGTGGAGGTCGACCTCTCTGATTGGTTAGTGGGTAGCAGTCGACCTCTCTGGTTAGTGTGTGGAGGACGATCTGATTGGTCGGTGTGTGGAGGTCGATCTCTCTGATTGGTTAGTGCGTGGAGGACGATCTCTCTGATTGGTCGGTGTGTGGAGGTCGATCTCTCTGATTGGTTAGTGCGTGGAAGTCGACCTCTCTGATTGGTCGGTGTGTAACAGTCGACCTCTCTGATTGGTCGGTGTGTAACAGTCGACCTCTCTGATTGGTCGGTGTGTGGAGGTCGACCTCTCTGATTGGTCAGTGCGTTGAGGTCGACCTCTCTGATTGGTTAGTGTGTGGAGGACGATCTCTCTGATTGGTTAGTGTGTGGAGGTCGACCTCTCTGATTGGTCGGTGTGTGGAGGTCGACCTCTCTGATTGGTCAGTGCGTGGAGGTCGACCTCTCTGATTGGTTAGTGGGTAGCAGTCGACCTCTCTGATTGGTTAGTGCGTGGAGGTCGACCTCTCTGATTGGTTAGTGTGTGGAGGTCGACCTCTCTGATTGGTCGGTGTGTAGCAGTCGACCTCTCTGATTGGTTAGTGGGTAGCAGTCGACCTCTCTGATTGGTCGGTGTGTAGCAGTCGACCTCTCTGATTGGTTAGTGGGTAGCAGTCGACCTCTCTGATTGGTCGGTGTGTAGCAGTCGACCTCTCTGATTGGTCGGTGTGTAGCAGTCGACCTCTCTGATTGGTTAGTGCGTGGAGGTCGACCTCTCTGATTGGTCGGTGTGTAGCAGTCGACCTCTCTGATTGGTCAGTGCGTGGAGGTCGACCTCTCTGATTGGTCGGTGTGTAGCAGTCGACCTCTCTGATTGGTTAGTGCGTGGAGGTCGACCTCTCTGATTGGTCGGTGTGTAGCAGTCGACCTCTCTGATTGGTTAGTGCGTGGAGGTCGACCTCTCTGATTAGTCGGTGTGTGGAGTTCGACTGCTTGGTTGGTGTAGACTCACATGTCATTGACTTTGTCCGGGGGTCCTTGGATTTGACCAATCACAGTCCCCTGTCTGGTGTTCTTCACCCAACCGCTCAGTCCCAGACTGCGACCCTGATCCTCGGTGTACTGACACAAAGTAATCGATTACATTTAGGTCTGAGTACTGTAGTACTGTTAACAAAGTAATCATCGGAAAATACTTGTTAAAAACTTGTCAGTGTTGATATAACAGTATTAGTAGGGTTAGAGTTAGCTTAGAAGCATTATCACAGTACAGCAGTATAGTAGTATTATTAAAAGTATTAGTACGGCAGTATAGTAGTATTATTAAAAGTATTAGTACGGCAGTATAGTAGTATTATTAAAAGTATTAGTACGGCAGTATAGTAGTATTATTAAAAGTATTAGTACAAACATTAACCTTCACAGCAGAAGTTTGGTCTGTAGAAACTTTGCAGCTGAAAAACTTCACTTTGAACCTTCAGATGAAAACAGCTGATCAGAAAATCACTCATCGATCATCTGTTTACCATCTTTATTTTAGAGACGTCAGCAGAACTTCAGCACCGAGGCGAAACCCCGGTTCTGGAAACTGGCAGAACTTTTAAAGTGTCCATGTGAATGATTATTGGACAATTGATTAACTTCCATTAATAGTTTGACAATTAAAAGTATATGAACTGATAAGGCAGAGGACCAGATAGCCAGTGTGTAGTTAGCATTAGCTTAGCATGTAGTGCTCCTCTGGCCCACCAGCTGGTTTATGATGTTAACCCTGTGAGACTGGTGGTCAGTGATGCTACAGAAGAACCTTCTAGCAGAACGTCTAACAGCTGGGACCTGGTCTGAAGAACCCTTACATTGGACCTGTAAAGGTTAGAATCTGAAAGCTGCTGGTTCTCTGGATCTGGAGCTCCACGTCTCTGACTCTCACCGGCCTCCAACATGTTCATGGTTCTGTTTGTACTGTGTGTTCTCCATCTGCTATCCTGCCATCCCCTCCCCCCATCCCCACCTCGCCCCAACCGGTCGAGGCAGATGGCCGCCTTCCCTGAGCCTGGTTCTGTTGGAGGTTTTTTCTCCCCATTAAAGGTTTGTTGGTTCTGACTGCTGCTCAGAGGGAATCCAAAGGGTTCTGCTCTAAGGTCTGGACCGTGCTATGCTAGCTAGCGCTGTGAGATGACATCTGCTGTGAACTGGTGCCGTATACATAAAACTGAATTTGCAGCATTTCTGGGTTCCTTCCATTAAAACACACCAAATATTTTGGGTTCTTGATCAGACAGAACCACAGGTTCCAAGATGCCAGCATCTGATTTGTGAAACCTGTTTCTGATCATTAATTGATTTTGTGGTGATCAATATTTAAACATTGCATCATATCATTTCTATGATCATTAGTACATCTCGGCAGTGTGGATATGTTCATGTGGAACTCACCATCCTGAAGCAAACACCTGAATGCAGGAGACAAAAACACGTCATCAGCCTCAGAATAAACAGCTCAGGTGTTATTGTTCAGCAGACGCTGTGCTGGTCATGTGACCTACCCTGAACGTTCCCGAACACCTCGAAGTCCACCGACGTCAGCTTGCTCTGGGACATGACGACGTTGAAGAGGCAGAATAAAAGCACAGACACGGACATGTCTGAGTGTGCTCTCGAGTTATTTTGGTCTGTGATATTTAAAACTCCTCTAACATAGCTATCACAATAAAAGCTGCTTCTGCTCCTGTCAAAATAAAAGCATCCCTGATGAACAGTGATTTTATGTTGAAGGTCACTTTTGTAGTTGTGAACTTTTGGTTTTTGTTGTGTTTCTATGTGAAGGGCCCTGGGATGACATATCTATTGTCACTACGTAAATAAAACCGAACCGTGTTCCCCAATAATAACTCACAGAGGTCTATGGACTCAGAAATTAAAACCCACAACAACAACAACAATAATATTAATATTAATATTATTATTAATAATAATTATAATAATTAAAGCCCAGAACAAACAACAACAATAATATTAATATTGTAACTGTCCATGGGACAGTTATTGCTGAGATTTCTGGTTTCAAGTTTATTTTCTGTCATAAATATTTGAATTCATTTGGTTATTAAAATTAATTAAAAGCACAATAAATTAGATGTTCAGAGAGATAACTTTAAAAATGTATAACTTTGAAACTGATGTTTGGTTTAAAAATGTGCTATTTTACAATGTTTATCTGATGGAGAATGAAACAGGTCACATGACCACAGTTTAGTTTAGGGTCTCACCTGTGGGATTGTGGGTAAAGCAATATGGCTGCAGAGGACTACGCCAGCATTGAGAGAGAGGAAACCCCCAAACATAACTACTCTGTTTGGCCTGAGAGGCGCACACGGTAATTATGACCTTTAGGTTTTATCTGTTTCATATTTGTTGGCGTTAAGATGCTTTGTATTGATGGTTTTAATGCATTGTTGTTGGGAGCGAGCATATTGGACCCGGCTAAAGACTGAATCTAGCCTGATCCGTCTAATTAGAGACACTTCCTGTGAACGTTTGTGTATTTGAAATGTTTGTATGTCTTTTATTTTCATAGTTTTCACGGTGTCGGCAGAATGGAAAGAAAAAAATGTTAAAAGACATCTGTATGATGCGTGGCCTCATAACCTCAGACCAGAGTGGTTACAAATATTAATATTATTATATTAATAATAATAATAATAATAATAATAATAATATTAATAATAATAATTAAACCCCAGAGCAAACAAACAACAACAACAACAACAACAATAATAATAACTAGAAAAGCCCTCAGAGAGCTCAGACCCTGTCCTACCGACAATGCGGCGTCTCTTGTCTTGTGTCTGTGTTATACTGTGAGCTTTGTAGTATAAACAATAAGGAGTGGTGTGTATTATTTAATATGAGGATATGGATTGCAAATGCTGATGAACTGAAGGCCAAGAATGAACAGAAAAGTAGTGAATGAAACAAAAAAACTTCCAAACAAACCCCTTAATGAAATAAAATCCCCACAGTGCTGTCTCCACTTTAAAAAAAACTTTAACTTATTCAAGATTATATGAAATCCTGGAACTATGAAATCCCTGTGAAAGTATTTTAAATGATTAAACCCACCCAATGAATTTTTAACCCCATGACATGAAAATATTCTACGTTTTATTGAACCCCGGTCCCCCACTTTACAGTCCCCAAAACAGTCCCTTATATGAATTAAAGCCCTTTAAACCTTATTTTAAACCCCTTAACATTAAGTTTAATCCCAGAAATCAAATCCCCCCGTTTGTAAGCCCAGCCTATGCTAACTAAATGATTTTTAACCCTGGTAATGAAATAAAAATCCCTCAAAAAATGAATGCTCCGCTATGCTAATGTACGGCAGAAAATACCAACGAAACCCCAAAAAACACCCCGCAAATGAAATGACAGCTCAAGGCAGAAGCCCCCCACCCTAAGGAAACGTAAGGAAACCAAAAAGAAAAGCTAAAGGAACAGAAACCTCCAAACCTCCCCAAAAACGTCCCCAAAAGCAGCCGAACGCTAGCGATTTAGAGCTAGCAGCGGAGCTAGCGGCACCACAAGGTCCCTCCAAAGGGACAAATAAACCCCACGCTGGTGAAAAGTCCACTGTGAAATAGTGAACAATGATACTACTACTACTAATAATAATAATGATGATGATGATGATGATGATGATGATGATTAACCCTGAATCCAGAAGTTCTCATTGTTGGAAAAAGTTTGTTGCTCTGCTTTCAGTTCAGTCCAGAGTTGCTGCATATATGTATGTGTTCTGAGACTCCATAAAACAAGAAAAGAAAGCCTTGTGTACGGAGTTCTCCTTTGCTTCGCTGGCTGTCTAGCAGCATACAGAGACGTGCGGCGAGGACAGTGTAATATATTGATGTGGGTTCAATAAGGAAGACGGACACTGGACTTAGCGTGAAGACTGGGATTTTTACTCAACAGTCAACCACAAGCCAACAACACATGTACAAAGCAGGCAGTTCCTAACATGTCCACTAGAGGGCAGGGGACGACTGGTGTATTCTCAATACACTACAGACAGCACATTTAGACTGAAGGTTTGTGAGGAATCAAAATCAAATAACCTGCAAGAATTGTTTGCATTAACTTTAGAGCCTTAATTTACTTCCATTGCTGCAGGAAAGTTGTCAGTTAACCAGTTTTTGAACCCCTGAGAAAAGTCTGTTTTCATTTGAATTTACATGATTTTTTCCATTTTTAAAACACGGTACTACTTAAGTTCATTCACTTGATCTGAATGGCTGAACTTCTAATAGAAGCTGGAACATGGAGGTGTGCTAATACCTCTGTAGAGCACATTAAAGACAAACAATGCAAGTGTGTTCACACAGTGATGATAATATTGTAGCTCAGGCAGTATTTATTACAGAACACACCTGAGCAGGGCAGGTGAGAAAAGTCTGACATCAGATGAATATTTACAACTGTGAAACAACATGTCGTGTAGTTTTCTAAGAGGGTATGCAGTTCCATATTTAGTTTGACGTTTCCACAGATATGTAGCCATTCATTATTTGGAATTTCATAATCAAATGATTCTCTGCTAAAGTCTCATATTTAATATTATAAACAGAAATAAGGCTGCAATACAACTGAAGGCTGAACGTGTCACAGAATCAGACGTGTTTCTAAAAACACAGTTTGATCTTTACATACTCCAGACACAAGAAAGCTTCAACATCCTGACTGAACATTTCTGTCTTTGCATTCGATGATAGAATTTGAACGATGGCCACAGAAGCAGCTGTTTGTTGGTTCGCTTTGAGGATAAAACATCAGCTGAAGCTTGTTCAGTGACTTATACTGCTTATCATACTGCTGAAAGGTTTGCCATCATGTGTTCTTTATCCATGTGTGTCTATAAATACACAACAAGTCAGGATTTGTTCATATATACTTAATATTTACTGCACACAGTTTGCCAAACCGTTTCCTGTAGTGCCGGCATCAAAACAAACTAAAAATGAATGAGGTTATTTGCTGAACAAACCTTCCTGTCAGAGTTTCGTGTTCATTTTGAAGCAGAAACTGAAAAGAATGATGCAGCGATGGTTCTTCATCTGGAGGTCTGACAGCTGTTGTTTCTACCAGTAAGCACTGTACAGAAGGATTTTCTCCCAGTCAGACCAGTAACAAACATGGTGAATCCAGTCACAAAGAGGCTGTTTCTCAGTTAAGGCAGAGATGAATCATGTATTTGTTTTCAAGTCAGTCCACGAACAAGCTCATAGTCTCAGATTTCCAGTTAGACCAGTATTGAACTGATCTTTCCCAGTTAGACCAGTGCTCTGAGGAGGAAAGACAGAGCAGCTCCTAAAGCCAAACCCAGAGACAGAAAGAAAGCCATGATGGCTCCGGCTGTTTCTGCCTCATGAGGAAGAACATTCCTGTTGAACAGACAAGAGGTTGTTATTACTGACTGTTTATTTACCAGAGTTCAGTCGATGACGTTTCCTGACTTTATGTTGTGTGTTGGTGTTACTACTTAGTTGTTCAAACTTCAGACATATTTGTTAGTTGAATACTCAGTACTTGTGTAATATTGTCTTAATTAACTAATTAAAAGTCCTGCTGTGAGTCCACTGGAGGCTGTTCTGGTCTTTATACAGTGAACAATGGTTCACAAAGGTGATTAAAACAGACATGGAGTTTCTTACTTTGGTCCGTAGCACATGCAGAGACTGGCCAGGTATCCATTAGTGAAGGCGAAGAGGATCATGAAGACGATGAAGAAGCCATCGTGGTGAAAAACGATGGGCAGGTGGAGACGAGGTTGAACGTTGCACAACATGAAGAGTGGGATGAAGGCCAGACGACACAAGATGAACACTGGAAGAATCCTGCTGTCTTTCCCTGGCTGGAAACACAGATGACAGCTGATCACCCATTCATTTTCTCCCACTTATCTGTGATCAGGTTGCAGAGCTAATGACCACAGCAGAGGGCTGGAACAAAGACTGACTCCAGCTCAGCCTCCTCTTCACCATGACAGTCTGCATTCTGCTGATTCTGCTCCGGTCTATCGGTCCCTGTCATGCTCTGTTTTCCAGTCACACATTAACAAGAGCTTGAGATACTCAAAGACGCCATCCTGAGGTTTCTGAACCAGACACCCACCTTACCCTGGCTGCACCTTGAGACCCCATCCCAGAATATCCCAAACTGGATCAGAGACAAGCAGCAACCTTGGCGGAGTCCAACATCCACCAGGAACATGCCAGACTTTGAGCCAAGGATACAAACACAGCTCTCCCTTTGGTTGTACAGACTGAATGGCTCGTAGCCCTGGTACCCCATACTCCTGTCGTATCTTCCACAGAGTCCTCAGGGGGACACGGTCCTTCTCCAAGTCAAGAAAACACTTGTAGACTGACTGTTTGAACTTCCACGACCCCCTCAGCATCTCTGCAGGGTAAAGAACTGGTCCACTTTTCCACAGCTAGGACAGAATCCTCATTGCTCCTCCTGAATCTGAGGTTCAACAGTTGGTCGGAGCCTCCCCTCCATCACCCTGGAATACACTTTCCTGCGGAGGCTGAGGAGTGTGATACCTGATAATATGAGCAAACACCCTCTGGACCCCTTTATAAAAATGGGAACCACCACCCCGGTCTGCCACAGCACAGACACTGTCCCTGGCCTCCATAACTGGGGCAACGAGTTCCTTGACGTGCTGCTTTCACAATATCTCTGGTCCAGATCAGCAGTTCTTCCCATGGTTGAACACAGCCTGGATCAAGTCCAGCTGATCAGGTAACAGCTCTACTCCCCTCTTCACCTGAGTGTCCTACACTTACAGCTGCAAATCTAATAATAAAGTCACAAAGTCGATCATCAACCTTTGACGTAAGGTGCTCTGGTTCCAGGTACACTTATGAACCACCTTATGCTCCAACATAGTGTTTGTTATTGCCAATCCATGACGAGCAGAGCAGTCCAGTACCAGAATCTAACTGGTACTGCTCCAGCTCCCGCGTCAGCTCTGGTTCTGTCCGTTCCAGTGAGGTGATGTTCCACGTTCCCATAACCAGTCTACACCACCAGGGGGCAGCATGGTCAAGTGACCTCCCTCCCTGACACCTGACCCAAGTTGAACCAGGAGGAGACAAAGGAGCTCAAGCTGGTGTGTCAGTGGATCAATAAAACTGAGCATCACTTGTTGGATGTTTTTCATTGGATCATTCAAATCAAACTCACCCACATACAGACGGCTGTTAAGCTCCGCCCTCCCCAGTCGCACAGGTTGAAGAGCAGGAAACAGCTGACTGGGATGAAGTACAGGTCTGTAAATCGAGCAAACGTAAAGATGTCAGAGACCAAACTGAAACTCTTCTGTGACTCAGTGTTTGTTCGACAGTGGAAGGAGGAAATGCACAGAGTCATGTGATCAATCAGTCACTCTGCAAAATTGTCAGCTGTAAATTTCATCCCTCTTTCAGTTCACTGTTGGCTGCATCCATCCTCTCAGACTAACGTGTGTTTGTCTGCTTTCCATCTGTAATTCATGATGAGTTTACTGGGAATCAGTAGAGTAGCGTCTGTGTGTGTGGATTCAACGCAGCCACGTGATGCTGTTTAGAGGGTCTGTGTCCTAATGTATTCAGTTGTTGCATCAAACACAGATGTTCCTCAGAGCCATCAGAGAAGATTAGCAGTAACTCAGTACAGCACTGTACAGTGGGCCAGTGGCCAGCAGAGGAAGGAAGGAAGTGAGGTGTGGACTGACCCCAGCTGCCGCCGTCAGCGAGGGTGGACCGAGTCTCAGCCGTAATGGCGGGAAACGTGCCGATGGTGACGGTGAAGGTGAAGCAGACCGACAGCGCCAGAATCCAGATCTGAGGATCACAGACACACAATCAATGTGTAAAGCAACCTGGGCCGGTTTGCACCTGAACCAGTCAGAGAATCGACTTGGACCGAACGGCGAGTCACCAAGTGTTTCCTGTTCTGAAGTAAACTTTGTGTTGATCAGTAAAAAATCCACAGTTCAGGTCTGAGCTGCTTCTACAGATTCAGGATCTGCCTTCTCTAAACTCAACGACTCATCTCATTCTATGGTAGAAAGTGAGCCACTCCCCCACTCAGGTAATTATCCAATAGCAGGGCTATCCTGCTGTCCCCTCCTCCTCATCCCCAGTCTCACCCCAACCAGTTGAGGCAGATGGCCGCCTTCCCTGAGCCTGGTTCTGTCGGAGGTTTTTTTTGGTTGCTTCCCACCGTCGCTGCTCAGAGGGAGTCCAAAGGGTCTGTACCTCACTATGTTAGGAGCTGTGAGAAGGCATATGTTATATATAAATACACACACTAAGGGAAGAGAGAAGGAGGGAAAGCAGCCAACTAAGCAGAGGTGGAGGGCGGGACAGGTTCAACATGGCTGACAGTTTGAAATATGACTTCCTGCTTTAACGTCTCTGACTCTGAGATAAATGAAACAGATTTCACATAAACCAGCTGAGGCCATCAAACATCCAGGATCTCTTTTCATTACCTGGTGTCACTGAACAAACGTCTGTCTTATCAGCTGGTTGAGTTAATCAGAGTCTCTGAACCTGCTCAGCAGCAGACGACCAATCACAGACAGGGGCAGGTGTGGAGCTGTAAACTATGAACCGACATGAGCTGAAACTATAATCCAGACTGTTGCAGCTGAAGACACATCTGATGTGAAGGTTTCTGATTCTACTTTTAGTTTCACTGTCAGCAGAAGATCATAGAACAAAGCTACAGGTGTGGTCGTTTATTCAGGTTATTTAAAGGATGCATGATGGTGACTCGGTGAGCTCACGTCCTCTGGGATGTTCTGATGGTGGCTCAGACCAAATATGACCCATGACTGAAGCCGATGAGTCGACTGACTGCAGGTCTGATGTTCAGGGTTTGGCTTCTGTTCTAGGGAGAGAGAACAACAACATGTCTCTGATCTTCTCTCACTGTGGATCTGCAGGAACAACAGCTGATTGGTCAGGAGGAGGTATCTACCTGGGGCATCGCCTGCTCAGGTGTTCAGCTTCAGTTACCATGGTGATGGAGGAAGTGAACCTGAGTTAAACCTAAAGTGGGTCATTCCATCTCTGTGATCATTTTTAGAACAGTTTCTGCTGGATCATCTCTGATCTGCCTGAAAGTCTTTGATGATGAACTACGGATGTGTTTGAGCTCCTATAAATAAATCTGTTGGACCAACGACGTCTGAGAGACCATGAAAGGTCAGAACCTGATGTCTCCTCTGATGTTTCTGTTCATGTCACTGATCCTGAATCTGTCACGTCGGACAAGCAGATCAATAACCTCCGACTGCGGCTGAATTCAAACAATTTAAAAATTCATCCGACACAAAACGTTTCATCTCTGAGCTCCTGAACATAAACCTGATCATCATAAAGGTAAACAAGAGATATTAACTGAAGTACATGGAGCTGCAGGCCACAGTACTACTGAAGTACACATGTAGAGTACTGCAATATGAAGTACTGGGTCACAGTACTACTGAAGTACACATGTAGACTACTGCAATATGAAGTACTGGGCCACAGTACTACTGAAGTACACATGTAGAGTACTGCAATATGAAGTACTGGGCCACAGTACTACTGAAGTACACATGTAGAGTACTGCAATATGAAGTACTGGGTCACTGTAGTACTAAAGTACACATGTAGAGTACTGCAATATGAAGTACTGGGTCACAGTACTACTAAAGTACACATGTAGAATACTGCAATACGAAGTACTGGGTCACAGTAGTACTAAAGTACACATGTAGAATACTGCAAAATGAAGTACTGGGTCACAGTACTACTAAAGTACACATGTAGAATACTGCAATATGAAGTACTGGGCCACAGTACTACTGAAGTACACATGTAGAGTACTGCAATATGAAGTACTGGGCCACAGTACTACTGAAGTACACATGTAGAGTACTGCAATATGAAGTACTGGGCCACAGTACTACTGAAGTACACATGTAGACTACTGCAATATGAAGTACTGGGCCACAGTACTACTGGAGTACACATGTAGAGTACTGCAATATGAAGTACTGGGTCACACTACTACTGAAGTACACATGTAGAGTACTGCAATATGAAGTACTGGGTCACTGTAGTACTAAAGTACACATGTAGAGTACTGCAATATGAAGTACTGGGTCACAGTACTACTAAAGTACACATGTAGAATACTGCAATACGAAGTACTGGGTCACAGTAGTACTAAAGTACACATGTAGAATACTGCAAAATGAAGTACTGGGTCACAGTACTACTAAAGTACACATGTAGAATACTGCAATATGAAGTACTGGGCCACAGTACTACTGAAGTACACATGTAGAGTACTGCAATATGAAGTACTGGGTCACAGTACTACTGAAGTACACATGTAGAGTACTGCAATATGAAGTACTGGGCCACAGTAGTACTGAAGTACACATGTAGAGTACTGCAATATGAAGTACTGGGTCACAGTAGTACTTTAGTACACATGTAGACTACTGCAATATGAAGTCATGGGTCACAGTAGTACTTTAGTACACATGTAGAGTACTGCAATATGAAGTACTGGGCCACAGTACTACTGAAGTACACATGTAGAGTACTGCAATATGAAGTACTGGGTCACAGTAGTACTGAAGTACACATGTAGAGTACTGCAATATGAAGTCATGGGTCACAGTAGTACTTTAGTACACATGTAGAGTACTGCAATATGAAGTACTGGGTCACAGTACTACTGGAGTACACATGTAGAGTACTGCAATATGAAGTACTGGGCCACAGTACTACTGGAGTACACATGTAGAGTACTGCAATATGAAGTACTGGGTCACAGTACTACTGGAGTACACATGTAGACTACTGCAATATGAAGTACTGGGTCACAGTACTACTGGAGTACACATGTAGAGTACTGCAATATGAAGTACTGGGTCACAGTACTACTGAAGTACACATGTAGAGTACTGCAATATGAAGTACTGGGTCACAGTAGTACTAAAGTACACATGTAGAGTACTGCAATATGAAGTACTGGGTCACAGTACTACTGGAGTACACATGTAGAGTACTGCAATATGAAGTACTGGGTCACAGTACTACTGGAGTACACATGTAGAGTACTGCAATATGAAGTACTGGGTCACAGTACTACTGGAGTACACTTGTAGAGTACTGCAATATGAAGTACTGGGTCACAGTAGTACTACAGTACACATGTAGAGTACTGCAATATGAAGTACTGGGTCACAGTAGTACTAAAGTACACATGTAGAAGTACTGCAATATGAAGTACTGGGTCACAGTAGTACTAAAGTACACATGTAGAGTACTGCAATATGAAGTACTGGGTCACAGTACTACTGAAGTACACATGTAGAGTACTGCAATATGAAGTACTGGGTCACAGTACTACTGAAGTACACATGTAGAGTACTGCAATATGAAGTACTGGGTCACAGTACTACTAAAGTACACATGTAGAGTACTGCAATATGAAGTACTGGGTCACAGTAGTACTAAAGTACACATGTAGAGTACTGCAATATGAAGTACTGGGTCACAGTACTACTAAAGTACACATGTAGAGTACTGCAATATGAAGTACTGGGTCACAGTACTACTAAAGTACACATGTAGAGTACTGCAATATGAAGTACTGGGTCACAGTACTACTGAAGTACACATGTAGAGTACTGCAATATGAAGTACTGGGTCACAGTACTACTGGAGTACACATGTAGAGTACTGCAATATGAAGTACTGGGTCACAGTACTACTAAAGTACACATGTAGAGTACTGCAATATGAAGTACTGGGTCACAGTACTACTAAAGTACACATGTAGTAGTACTGCAATATACGAAGTACTGGGTCACAGTACTACTAAAGTACACATGTAGAGTACTGCAATATGAAGTACTGGGTCACAGTAGTACTAAAGTACACATGTAGAGTACTGCAATATGAAGTACTGGGTCACAGTAGTACTAAAGTACACATGTAGAGTACTGCAATATGAAGTACTGGGTCACAGTAGTACTAAAGTACACATGTAGAATACTGCAATACGAAGTACTGGGTCACAGTAGTACTAAAGTACACATGTAGAGTACTGCAATATGAAGTACTGGGTCACAGTACTACTAAAGTACACATGTAGAATACTGCAATACGAAGTACTGGGTCACAGTAGTACTAAAGTACACATGTAGAATACTGCAAAATGAAGTACTGGGTCACAGTACTACTAAAGTACACATGTAGAATACTGCAATACGAAGTACTGGGTCACAGTACTACTAAAGTACACATGTAGAGTACTGCAATATGAAGTACTGGGTCACAGTAGTACTAAAGTACACATGTAGAGTACTGCAATATGAAGTACTGGGTCACAGTAGTACTAAAGTACACATGTAGAGTACTGCAATATGAAGTACTGGGTCACAGTAGTACTAAAGTACACATGTAGAATACTGCAATACGAAGTACTGGGTCACAGTAGTACTAAAGTACACATGTAGAGTACTGCAATATGAAGTACTGGGTCACAGTACTACTAAAGTACACATGTAGAATACTGCAATACGAAGTACTGGGTCACAGTAGTACTAAAGTACACATGTAGAATACTGCAAAATGAAGTACTGGGTCACAGTACTACTAAAGTACACATGTAGAGTACTGCAATATGAAGTACTGGGTCACAGTACTACTAAAGTACACATGTAGAATACTGCAAAATGAAGTACTGGGTCACAGTAGTACTAAAGTACACATGTAGAGTACTGCAATATGAAGTACTGGGTCACAGTAGTACTAAAGTACACATGTAGAGTACTGCAATATGAAGTACTGGGTCACAGTAGTACTAAAGTACACATGTAGAGTACTGCAATATGAAGTACTGGGTCACAGTAGTACTAAAGTACACATGTAGAGTACTGCAATATGAAGTACTGGTCATAAAATGGAAGCAAAGTACTTTTCACAGCTTGAACAAAGCTACTGGTCCCAGTCGATCCCAGCAGAACAGATTTCAGATCAACACATCAGAAAAATGAATCTTTATTGTGTCTAACTTCTTTTTCCTTCTTCAGCTTTTTTATTCTGTGGCCACGTTTGGAGCTGAAGTCTGTCTCATCTGTTTGACTTCCTAATTGGCTCATTGATTAATTTATGATCAGCTGTGTGATTAATTTGCTGGACTAACGATTCAAACATAGTTCTAATAAACTGAAGCAGCTTCTCCTGAACACAACTGGTAAAAAGTTCTCTGACCTTCTTAAAGATGCTCATCATGGAGACGTTGTGTTTCTTCTGATCAGCAGCTTCGTCTTTATTCTCTGAAGAACAACAACAACAGTTCATGAGGTTCTCAACATCTTCAAGGAAACATGAGCCATGTTTGTTCTAAAGAACTGGACCACAGTCTGAGTGGTGGACTGTCAGACTGAGGGCTGCTGGATCCCTACCTCTGTTCATCAGACTCACTGAGTTCTGCTCCTCGTCTGATGCCGTCAGCTTCTTGTTTCTCTCCTGATAAAACTGGAAAAACTCCTGAAGACACAAAAAGAACTCATGAATCATTGAGCCCAGAAGAAACCCAAACCATGGACTGGATGACATGAATAGTTCAACATGACTCTGACAGACGGAACATCCAGAGCAGAACTTTCATCCATGTCCAACTGAAAAATAAAAAACCATGAGCTGTTTGTGCCAGCAGGAGGCAGCAGAGCTCCACCTTCACTCATTTCTCATGACTAATAATTCATCTTTTAGTTATTAAAGGACCGATGCAGCAAACTCATCAGCTGGAACCTGACTGGTATGAACCAGCCATCAGGGTTCAGAGAGACTGAGAGGAGAACCCAACCTCCTGGATCAATGAATAAATGCAGCATCAGAACCAGAGAACAGAGGAACATCTAGCAGCTGGAGATACATCCAGCATGGTGGAACATCTAGTAGCTGGAGATACATCCAGCATGGAGGAACATCTAGTAGCTGGAGATACATCCAGCATGGAGGAACATCTAGTAGCTGGAGATACATCCAGCATGGAGGAACATCTATTAGTTGGAGATACATCCAGCATGGAGGAACATCTAGTAGCTGGAGATACATCCAGCATGGAGGAACATCTAGTAGCTGGAGATACATCCAGCATGGAGGAACATCTAGTAGCTGGAGATACATCCAGCATGGAGGAACATCTAGTAGCTGGAGATACATCCAGCATGGAGGAACATCTAGTAGCTGGAGATACATCCAGCATGGAGGAACATCTAGTAGCTGGAGATACATCCAGCATGGAGGAACATCTAGTAGCTGGAGATACATCCAGCATGGAGGAACATCTAGTAGCTGGAGATACATCCAGCATGGAGGAACATCTAGTAGCTGGAGATACATCCAGCATGGAGGAACATCTAGTAGCTGGAGATACATCCAGCATGGAGGAACATCTAGTAGCTGGAGATACATCCAGCATGGAGGAACATCTAGTAGCTGGAGATACATCCAGCATGGAGGAACATCTTCCTACAGCTGATGGACCATGGAGGTAGATTGTATCTACAGGATGAGGAGATGGCACTAGTCCAGAGTTTAACATCTGAGGAGACATGGTGGACACGATGGATCAGGGTTTATATTTTTGAGACCACGGTGAGGAACAAACATCCAGAAACTGGAGCTCAGAGGGTTCGGGTGTGGTGATGCTGTAGATCTGTGAATAAATCCGCTGCTGAAAATAGTCCCCAGTAAATGCACGTCTTCCTCCTGTTGACTCAGAGATTAAACAAACATCTTTGAGGGTTTTTGGCAGTAGAATATCAACCAATGTCAGACATGCTGACTCCAGAGCCTGAACCACCTAAACAGAAGTAAAACTCAGTCTGACAAACGCTGACGGAGGCGACTTTTCTGGATGACTGACGATTTCTACATGAATCAGCTGCGACTGCAGTCCTTGGACTTTCTCACTCTGCCTTAGATTTATGATGCTGGTTCCAGCTGTGTGAGTGAAGCCTTTGATTAACGCCCTGCTTCATGACTGTCGTTAACGTGGCCCTGAACAAACAAACAGCTGTTTCTACTAACAAACAAACAAACAAACAAACAAACAAACAAACAAACAGCTGTTTCTACTAACAAACAAACAAACAAACAAACAAACAAACAAACAGCTGTTTCTACTAACAAACGAACAAACAGCTGTTTCTACTAACAAACAAACAAACAAACAAACAAACAGCTGTTTCTACTAACAAACAAACAAACAAACAAACAGCTGTTTCTACTAACAAACGAACAAACAGCTGTTTCTACTAACAAACAAACAAACAGCTGTTTCTACTAACAAACAAACAAACAGCTGTATTTGATTTAGTTTCTTGTTTGTTTCTCATGTTTCATTTTCTGACTGAAGCAGTTTGTCAACGTTAAACTTAAGTGTGTATCTGTTGTGTGTTTGTTGTGTGTCTGTTGTGTGTCTGTTGTGTCTGTTGTGTGTCTGTTGTGTGTCTGTTGTGTCTGTTGTGTGTCTCTGTTGTGTGTCTGTTGTGTGTCTGTTGTGTCTGTTGTGTGTCTGCTGTGTGTCTGTTGTGTCTGTTGTGTGTCTGTTGTGTCTGTTGTGTGTTTCTGTTGTGTGTCTGTTGTGTGTCTGTTGTGTCTGTTGTGTGTCTCTGTTGTGTGTCTGTTGTGTGTCTGTTTATGTCTGTTGTGTGTCTGTTGTGTGTCTGTTGTGTGTCAGTTGTGTCTGTTGTGTGTCTCTGTTGTGTCTCTGTTGTGTGTCTGTTTATGTCTGTTGTGTCTCTGTTGTGTGTCTCTGTTGTGTGTCTCTGTTGTGTGTCTCTGTTGTGTGTCTGTTGTGTCTCTGTTGTGTGTCTCTGTTGTGTGTCTGTTGTGTGTCTGTTGTGTCTCTGTTGTGTGTCTCTGTTGTGTGTCTGTTGTGTGTCTGTTGTGTCTCTGTTGTGTGTCTCTGTTGTGTGTCTGTTGTGTGTCTGTTGTGTGTCTGTTGTGTCTGTTGTGTGTCTGTTGTGTGTCTATTGTGTGTCTGTTGTGTCTGTTGTGTGTCTGTTGCGTGTCTCTGTTGTGTGTCTGTTGTGTGTCTGTTTATGTCAGTTGTGTCTGTTGTGTGTCTGTTTATGTCAGTTGTGTCTGTTGTGTGTCTGTTTATGTCAGTTGTGTCTGTTGTGTGTCTGTTGTGTCTGTTGTGTGTCTGTTGTGTGTCTGTTGTGTGTCTGTTGTGTTACCAGCCGGGGCAGCAGGATGTAGGACAACACAGACAGGAAGATCACTGCACAGGCGATGATGAAATAACCGAAGGCAGCTTCCTGCATTTCAGATCCACCTGAAAACAGCACAGAGAAACTAAATCAGAGGAGACGGAGACTGACGGATTATTGGTTAGGGTAAGTTACTGATCGCTCTTTGATCGGTATTAAAAGGTATTGATCAGACTTGCGATGGCGCAGATCATGGCGAAGGCAGCGAAGGTTCCAGCGAGTCCCTGACCGCTCATGATGGGAGTCGTATAGGAAGCCGGCAGCAACCCAGCCATCCCAAAAATACTGCCCTGCAGCACGGCGCCGAAGGCTGTCAACAAACAAACAAACAAACAAACACACAGGTCAACCGACACACTGCCCTGCAGCACGGCGCCGAAGGCTGTCAACAAACAAACAAACAAACAAACACACAGGTCAACCGACACACTGCCCTGCAGCACAGCGCCGAATGCTGTCAACAAACAAACACACAAACAAACAAACAAACAAACAAACAAACACACAGGTCAACAGACACACTGCCCTGCAGCACGATGACTGACAGACTCACAGACTCACAGTTGATGATGACGATCTTCACCATGGTAACGGAGAAGAAGGGCAGCGGCTCCAGAGGAACTTTGACGAGGACGGCGGTGATGATGAAGACGAACATGATGACGAGGAGACTGCCCATCACCCGCAGACGCTGAGGAATACTGGCACAAGGAGCAGAAGAAGAAGCCCAAGGGTTAGCTGAGAGCTCAGGGTGAGGAGCAGCTCTTGACTGAAGCAGTCAGATACAGAAGCAGCCGTGACACGAGTTAGACTCTCCACGAACATCTGACCTGTTTGGTCAAACACTGCTTATACTTGAAGGGGTTTATGTCACCTGTAGGAGCTCACCTGTAGGAGCTCACCTGTAGGAGCTCACCTGTAGGAGCTCACCTGTAGGAGCTCACCTGTAAGAGCTCACCTGTCGGAGCTCACCTGTAGAAGCTCACCTGTAGGAGCTCACCTGTAAGAGCTCACCTATAGGAGCTCACCTGTAAGAGCTCACCTGTAGGAGCTCACCTGTCCTTTCAGGTTCAGAGTAAAACTTCTAAGATGGAATATTCTGTCTCTGTTGAAGTCTGCAAATCATTAATTACTGAAGATGTACAGTACATGGCATAGGTGAGCTACAGGTACAGGTAGGGGTGGACAGGCCATCTGGCATTCTGGGCGCTGTCCTGGTGGACCGGTGTCTAGTGGGGGCTGGTCAACAGGTATTATTACCCCCCCACATAATTGACCTATTGTCCAGTTGTGTTGCTGACTGGCCATTCGGCACAGCTCATTGGTTAACTGTGAGTCAGGGCCTGTCAATCACCCAGTTTCTGGATGGGCGGGGCTAAGAGAGTCATGGCCAGTGAGCGAGGTTAGGTGAAGCAGTCTGACAACATCATGGAAAAACGACCACCAAAAAACGCCCCAGTGGCACTGAAAAGCAACGATGACCAAAATGAAAGCACTGGAAGCAGAGGCCTCCGGATGCTCCAGTTTGGTCCAGCAGCGGCAGCAGCATCCGATAGCGGAGGACAGACCCGCAGACCCTGCCCGATCCTGGCGCTGCCCTCCTGCGTATCTAAGCAGATCGTGTATTTGCTCTACTGGATTCCATCTTTTTCCAACTTGCCAACAGGTTTGTGTCTGTTCCTGAAGATGCCTTTGAATTTTTGTTCTGAAAATCCAACCTTTTCCTCAGTTTTTGTAACTAAATTCAAAAATCAGTGCTTCATTCGGTCAACTGATAATGTTGTGAGCTGGTCTGGGCCAAAAGTGTCAGGGCTGACTTTTTGCCCCAGTCCACCTCTGGGTACAGGTGAGCTACAGGTACTTACATTCGTGTATAGTGATGTTTGTGCATCTGTCAGATGATAAACTTCTGAATGTTTGAAGACAAACAGCAGGTTTGTATGCTGGATGTTGGCTAATTAATGTGATTAAATTAATATTGGAGGTGTTTCTCAACAGATTCGGATAAACCTCAGGTGCTCCTGTTAAACAGACCTGCATTAACCTCCAGTTCAGTTTGTTTGTGGATCCACTGATGTCACTGATGATGGACTGATGAAACCAGCTAATAAAATTTATTATTAGTTCTGTTTTATCTGCTAGCAAGCTCCCAACTTCCGTAGCAACCCCAAATCGTATTAACCCCAAATCTCGCGATACTTGCGTCACCCTTTGTGAGAGTTGAGCTTGCGCGCAAATAAAGATGGCGGACGGGCACCGGTGAGTCGACAGGTGGGACGGCAGGCCGGAGAGCGGCTGCAGGTGGAACGCCTTCTATATCCAGCTCACCTCTCAGCTCGTGCCTTTTAAAGTCCGTTCTCAGATGTTGTCCACCTCAACCTACAGAAGCAAACCGTGTGACCCGCCGAGTGCTTCTCATGCATTGACTCAAAGGAATTGGTGAGTGCTAAACTGCTAATGCTAAGCGGTGTTAGTCGCAGAAACTTCGTTTTGTAAATGTTGCAGCACGTTTGGCTCCATCGCTGCTCTTGTGGCAGTGATTTAAATGGTGATTATGTGATGATATAGTCACGTGATTTGGACACATTGTATAGAAGGAGCTGCTGTGAATGATTATTGTTTGTGATTAGCCATGACTAGCTACTACTGCTAACAGCCGCACACCTTTTGGCTGCTAGCTGCTGTGATGTGCTTACAGAAGGACCACGGTTATTGAAGTATGGAATTTTGTCCTGTTTATTCGTTTACGATCCAATCTTGATACTAAATGCCAACTTTTGACTGTACATTGAAATTAATTGATTTTGTGCATTTTTAAATCGTTGTAGTCATACTGGTAACTATTATGGGACTCATATCTATTATTTATTGCAATAAGGTTTTTATTTTTTTGGAAAATGTACTGAAATATTGTTTTACACAGGCCAGGCTACCTACCCTGGACCTGTGGGTGGACCAGACCCCAAAGACTCCTTCTCTGCATTAAGAGGCTGACCGAACTACTGCCATGGGTGTGGTAGGGACTTCTACAGACACATACAGTTGATTATTTTTCCTTCCATTAAACACTGCACTCTCAAACTGTGAACCACTGTGTGCTTGGACAACCCGGACTAAAACATTCAAATAAATTCTTCCTTTCACTTTCCAAAAAAAGTGCACTGACTGTAAATACTGTACATATGTAAAATAATTTATGACACAATATAATGGGTACATGGTCACTGCATACTTTTGTCTGTTTGGTTTATTGAGTGCTGTTCCTTTCCTCCAGAGCCCAACCAGAGTCTTCTCTCTCCCAACACTTGTATTTACAGTACTGTTACTTACATATGGGTTACACTAAACATTATGAAGAGCTCAGAATAACAAACTACAGCTGCTCTTCTTCATTGGTGTCAGTAATGTGTTAATGATCTTCTTCATTGGTGTCAGTAATGTGTTGGTGATCTTCTTCATTGGTGTCAGTAATGTGTTACTGCTCTTCTTCATTGGTGTCAGTAATGTGTTACTGCTCTTCTTCATTGGTGTCAGTAATGTGTTAGTGCTCTTCTTCATTGGTGTCAGTAATGTGTTGGTGCTCTTCTTCATTGGTGTCAGTAATGTGTTAGTGCTCTTCTTCATTGGTGTTAGTAATGTGTTACTGCTCTTCTTCATTGGTGTCAGTAATGTGTTAGTGCTCTTCTTCATTGGTGTCAGTAATGTGTTGGTGCTCTTCTTCATTGGTGTCAGTAATGTGTTGGTGCTCTTCTTCATTGGTGTCAGTAATGTGTTACTGCTCTTCTTCATTGGTGTCAGTAATGTGTTAATGATCTTCTTCATTGTTGTCAGTAATGTGTTAATGATCTTCTTCATTGGTGTCAGTAATGTGTTAGTGCTCTTATTCATTGGTGTCAGTAATGTGTTAATGATCTTCTTCATTGGTGTCAGTAATGTGTTAGTGCTCTTCTTCATTGGTGTCAGTAATGTGTTAGTGCTCTTATTCATTGGTGTCAGTAATGTGTTAATGATCTTATTCATTGGTGTCAGTAATGTGTTAATGATCTTCATTGGTGTCAGTAATGTGTTAATGATCTTATTCATTGTTGTCAGTAATGTGTTAATGATCTTATTCATTGGTGTCAGTAATGTGTTAATGCTCTTCTTCATTGGTGTCAGTAATGTGTTAGTGCTCTTCTTCGTTGGGGTCAGTAATGTGTTAGTGCTCTTATTCATTGGTGTCAGTAATGTGTTAGTGCTCTTATTCATTGGTGTCAGTAATGTGTTAGTGCTCTTATTCATTGGTGTCAGTAATGTGTTAGTGCTCTTCTTCATTGGTGTCAGTAATGTGTTACTGCTCTTCTTCATTGGTGTCAGTAATGTGTTAGTGCTCTTCTTCATTGGTGTCAGTAATGTGTTACTGCTCTTATTCATTGGTGTCAGTAATGTGTTAGTGCTCTTATTCATTGGTGTCAGTAATGTGTTACTGCTCTTATTCATTGGTGTCAGTAATGTGTTAGTGCTCTTCTTCATTGGTGTCAGTAATGTGTTGGTGCTCTTCTTCATTGGTGTCAGTAGCTGTGTTTCAATTCAGTGGCTGCATCCTTCTAGGCTGCATTTTTCGGCCGCATACGTCACAGCGGTGCGACTAAGGCTGTCCCATTTCATTAAAACTTCAAGACTCCTTCAAATGCGGCCGACGAATCCGTCCTTCTTTTCCATGAATTTGAAGGATGCATCGATGGATCCTTCGTAGCCCCAAATATCCCAAGATCCATTGCGGGCCGGTGACAGTTCGATCAACAGCTGAAGTTTTAACAGCTGACGGCTGACGGAGAAGATGGATGGAGGATTCTAGTTTTAATATTAGTATTGTGTTACAGTTCACTCTGATAGCTACGATACAAATGTTGACAACGTTAAAGTTTGTTCTAAAAAACGATTGAATAACGTTATTGATGTGAGCCGCTGCAGTTTAAAACGTTTACTGTCCAGTTGTTCAGCTTCAGTTTTAAGTTATATTTTACTGAGACTGTGGCGACATTCTTTCTGACCGCGGCCACCACAAAAACGACTTATTCAATCATAAATATTCATATATTTAATCCTTATTTAAGTTATTATATGGTGAAGAAGTAAAATGGACGTAAATCCTGCTGGAGCTTCTATTGGTGGTGATTCTCTGTAGACCAGTGAAAACATGACTCTCCTCACTGTTCTTAGTTTAGCTCCACCAAGTTATCTGATCACATGTTTAACATACATTATATCTGGTTTCTGTTCAGACAGCAGGTATTGAGTGATCCTCATCAGAAACACTCAGCCCAGAGATTGTGGAGATTTATAATATCTGAAGTTCATATCAGTGGATGTTAACAGATTTAAACCAGCTTCTTGTTTCTCAGACAGTTTAGTCCCGAACCACTGGACAGAACAAGACCCTCAAGTCTTCAAGGATAGAAAACATATTAAAAACAAAAATTACAGTTTCGGGATCAAATCCAGTCAAAAATTGGGTAAAATTACACCGTCGTCTTATCCTGATCGTCGGGATGAAAATTTGTTTGTCTGGGTTGCTAGGCAACAAGGAGCGGCGCTACGAGACGTCATGATGTAAGCAGGAAGTTCATCGTAGGCTGGACCGTCTCATTTAACAAACGCTCATTCAGCCTTCTCATGCAGCCTACCCGTCCTTAGAAGGACCCAGCCTTCAAAGGACGGGTAGGCTGGGTCCTTTGAAGGATGCAGCCCCTGAATTGGGACACAGCTAGTAATGTGTTGGTGCTCTTCTTCATTGGTGTCAGTAATGTGTTACTGATCTTCTTCATTGGTGTCAGTAATGTGTTAATGATCTTCTTCGTTGGTGTCAGTAATGTGTTAGTGCTCTTCTTCATTGGTGTCAGTAATGTGTTAGTGCTCTTCTTCATTGGTGTCAGTAATGTGTTGGTGCTCTTCTTCATTGGTGTCAGTAATGTGTTACTGCTCTTCTTCATTGGTGTCAGTAATGTGTTGGTGCTCTTCTTCATTGGTGTCAGTAATGTGTTACTGCTCTTCTTCATTGGTTTCAGTAATGTGTTACTGCTCTTCTTCATTGGTGTCAGTAATGTGTTAGTGCTCTTCTTCATTGGTGTCAGTAATGTGTTACTGCTCTTCTTCATTGGTGTCAGTAATGTGTTACTGCTCTTCTTCATTGGTGTCAGTAATGTGTTACTGCTCTTCTTCATTGGTGTCAGTAATGTGTTACTGCTCTTCTTCATTGGTGTCAGTAATGTGTTGGTGCTCTTATTCATTGGTGTCAGTAATGTGTTACTGCTCTTCTTCATTGGTGTCAGTAATGTGTTACTGCTCTTCTTCATTGGTGTCAGTAATGTGTTGGTGCTCTTCTTCATTGGTGTCAGTAATGTGTTACTGCTCTTCTTCATTGGTGTCAGTAATGTGTTGGTGCTCTTCTTCATTGGTGTCAGTAATGTGTTACTGCTCTTCTTCATTGGTGTCAGTAATGTGTTACTGCTCTTCTTCATTGGTGTCAGTAATGTGTTGGTGCTCTTCTTCATTGGTGTCAGTAATGTGTTGGTGCTCTTCATTGGTGTCAGTAATGTGTTAGTGCTCTTCTTCATTGGTGTCAGTAATGTGTTAATGATCTTCTTCATTGGTGTCAGTAATGTGTTAGTGCTCTTCTTCATTGGTGTCAGTAATGTGTTACTGCTCTTCTTCATTGGTGTCAGTAATGTGTTACTGCTCTTCTTCATTGGTGTCAGTAATGTGTTGGTGCTCTTCTTCATTGGTGTCAGTAATGTGTTACTGCTCTTCTTCATTGGTGTCAGTAATGTGTTACTGCTCTTCTTCATTGGTGTCAGTAATGTGTTGGTGCTCTTATTCATTGGTGTCAGTAATGTGTTACTGCTCTTCTTCATTGGTGTCAGTAATGTGTTGGTGCTCTTATTCATTGGTGTCAGTAATGTGTTACTGCTCTTCTTCATTGGTGTCAGTAATGTGTTACTGCTCTTCTTCATTGGTGTCAGTAATGTGTTAGTGCTCTTATTCATTGGTGTCAGTAATGTGTTAGTGCTCTTCTTCATTGGTGTCAGTAATGTGTTGGTGCTCTTCTTCATTGGTGTCAGTAATGTGTTGGTGCTCTTCTTCATTGGTGTCAGTAATGTGTTGGTGCTCTTCTTCATTGGTGTCAGTAATGTGTTACTGCTCTTCTTCATTG
>JAMOIN010000899.1:0-38930 GCA_024666655.1 Dascyllus trimaculatus
TATCATAATTTATATTCAACTGCAGTTAACCCAAACAAAGAAGATATTCACAATTTTCTTAACAATTTAAACATGCCAGAACTAACAACTGAAAGCAGAGACACCTTAGACGCTCCATTGACTATCAATGACTTGCAGAGTGCATTAGACAGTATGCCAGCAGGCAAGGCACCTGGTCCTGATGGTTTCCCCGCTGAATTCTTTAAGCATTTCTGGCCAATATTTGCACCTCTTTTCTTCAGGACAGTGACAGAGATAAAAAGTAATGGTTATATAAGTGCTCACATGAATACAGCTGCAATTAAGTTATTACTGAAACCAGATAAGGATCCCACGCTTCCTTCTAACTATCGCCCTCTGTCATTAATCAACACTGACGTCAAAATCATCGCGAAAGCACTCGCCTCCAGATTGGAGAAAATTATCCCGTCAATAATTCACAGTGATCAAACAGGATTTATTAAGGGCCGACACTCCACCAACAATGTCAGAAGACTTCTGAATCTGGTCAGTTTGACGCAACGCTGTAACAGAGAAGCAATTGTTGTGTCCCTAGATGCAGAAAAAGCCTTTGACAAAGTCAACTGGTCCTTTCTCTTCGCTGTTCTCCGCAAATTTGGCTTCGGAGAGTCATTCATCCATTGGATATCAGCTCTTTATAACTCACCCAAGGCCACAGTCACCACCGATGGGATCACTTCAAAAAGTTTCAGTTTACAAAGGGGAACCAGACAGGGATGCCCACTCTCTCCCTTATTATTTGCGATATTTATTGAACCGTTGGCAACAGCAATACGTCAAAACACCAATATCAGAGGCATCTGCTCTCATGCATCTGAACACAAAATTAACCTATATGCGGACGACATTTTACTTTATCTGCAAGAACCCAAAACATCACTAAAAGAAATATGCAACCTCATCACAACTTTCTCACATCTTTCAGACTACTCAATCAACTGGTCGAAATCTATCATACTTCCATTAACAGAGAACTCATGGAATCCTGCAGTCCAAAACCTGAATTTTTCCTTTCCCACTGGTAACATTAGATATTTGGGCATTAATATTTCCTCAAAACTCTCTGAACTAGTCCATCTGAACTTCACTCCACTTTTAGAGAAACTGCGTGGTGATCTGAGGCGCTGGAATAACCTTCCCATCTCCCTTTTGGGACGAATAGCTACTGTCAAAATGAAAATACTGCCTCAAATCAACTATCTTTTTTCCATGATCCCATTTAAACCCACATCAAAATGGTTTCAATCATTAGATTCTGCTATTGGTAAATTCTATTCAAAGAACAAAAAAGCTAAAATCAGCCTGACTACTCTCCAAAAAAATAAATCTGAGGGTGGTCTAGAGGCCCCCAACTTCATGCATTACTACCTAGCCAACCAACTACAATATCTTACCAAATGGATACACCCACATGAAGAATACAAGTCCTGGTTGGAACTGGAACAGTTAGACTGTAACCACATCAAACTCTCTGACCTTCCCTTTATTACCGCCACCCTTAAACACCATCTTTGCTTCAAGAATCCTTTGATTGCCTCCACCCTATCCGCTTGGTGGAAATCCTTGGAAATCACTGGATCCCAGCTTCAACCCAGTATACTATCCCCAATCTGGCACAACCCAGACTTTGTAAACAATAAAATACCTCTCAATCTCAGCTCATGGGCGGAAAAAGGGATCACCCATCTCCATCACCTTCTCCAAGATAATATAATTATGACATGTACAAACTTATTCCAAACATTCCAAATAAGAAATGGAAACTTTCTCCAGTATCTACAGGTAGAGAGGACAATCACAAGGGAAATTCCAGCGCTTAGGACCACTTTACAGCCACCTGACTTACAGCCACCAGAATTTGTCAAGCACATCGCAAAATTGTCCCCAAAAAATAAGAAAAATCTCTCAAGAATTTGTAGTTTACTCTCAAAGACGGGTTCTATACATTTACCAATTTCAAAATGGGAAAAAGACTTATCTATATCCTTTGATTATGATTTCTGGACCCAAATTTGTAGTAACACATTCAAGATGACAAAAAATACCAACTTACAACTGATCCAATTTAAGGTCCTCCACAGAACACATATAACACAACATAAAATGTACAAAATGGGCTTCTCGCACTCTGACATATGCACACAATGCACACAAAAGATCGCTGACACTTATTTGCATGCCCTTTGGCTATGCTCACCCGTCTATCAGTTTTGGGCAGAAGTCACGCAGAAACTCTCCTCTATCTTGGACTGCAGGATCCCGCAATCTCCAAACCTTTGTTTAATTGGTGATCTTACGACAACAACCCTACCAGACACACAATTCCAACCCACGCTTGCAGCTCTCACCATTGCCAAGAAAACTATTTTAGTTAACTGGAAAAATAAGAAAGCCCTCAACATCATCCATTGGCTGAACCTCCTCACAGAACACATTTCACTTGAGAAAATCTCTGCTACCCAGAAAAACCAATTGGTATTATTTACAGAAAAATGGTCCCCGTTTATTACATCTTTAAATATAAATCTTTAACTTTGTATTGCCTGTTAGCATATGCCACACCTCTCATAGAATTTGTGATGCTCCACAAACAATGTATTCTGTCTGTGTCATTGGTCTGACCTTTATTTTTTTTATGTCTCCTCTACTAAACTACAGTTTCTTAAAGCTTTCCTCCCCAAGGAATGTTGGTGCCATGGACTTCAAGACCGTGTTGATGCACTAGGGGTGTCTTTTCCCTCTTGTCCCCGGGGCTGCTGCACTGCTCTTCGGGGCCTGCTTGGTTCGGGCCCTCCCCCATGGTGGTGGTGTATCCGGTGTTTCGCCTTTGGAGCTCCTAGGTTGCTGGATCTGCGCGCTCTCCCGGGTTCCCGGAGGTGATGGTGGCTGGTCTCTTCTGGGGCGCTTTGGCTGGTTCCTGGGGGCCTGGGGTGTGTTGGCCCCCCCTGCTGCTCCCCCGTCCCTTTTCCGCTCCCTTTCCCTCCTGCTCCCTCCTCTCCTGCTTACCTGCTCCTCCCTGCCCCTCTCCCTCCCTTGGGGGGGCCTGGGGTCCCCTGCTGCCTGGGGGTCTGGCATGGGGGCCGGGTGGTCTCTTCTGGGGGGGGGTTGTGGCTCCTTCCTGGGCTTGTATGCTGCCACCGTAGACGGAAGATCGCTGGCTGGGGCCCTGGGCTGGGCCTGTGCTGTCCTGGGGTGTGGCGGGGATGCTATGGGTGGCGCGGTGGGGTGCGCGTCCTGTGCCCTGGTGCACTGACTTCCGGGGTGTGCGTGGACTTTGTGGTTCGTGCTCCTCTTGGCGTGGCACATCTTTCCTTCTGGGGTGGGCTGCGGCACCCGGCTGGCCTGTGCAGGTCTGTGGCTGCTGCTTTGGCAGTGTTCTGGCGCTACGGCCCGCATGGCTCGCAGTGTTGGCGGGGCCCGTTGGTGTGTTCGAGCCTTCCCTGCCCCTTGCCTCTTGGCCCTGGGGGCCCTCTGCGCTGGTCCCTATGGTGATTTCGGTGTCCCATGCTGCTCTGTCCCCGTGGGCCGGACCCACACCAGACTGCCTCCTACTGTGCACCTCACACATCAGACACTTCACTGTATATATATTTTTATTTTTAGGCACATATAGGGACACAACAGGTAGGGCCCTATGGACTGCAGAGATTGGGGACGGCGGGTGCGGTGATGGGGCGGATTGCAGTGTTGTGCGACAGTGTGTCCGCCCCGTCTCCCTCCCGCTTGCCTCTCCTGCTTTCCAATTTTAATGCAGCACACACACATCTTGGGGGAGGATCTGCGGCGGCTCGGGACTTTGGGCCAGGGTAGGCGGCAGAGTACCCAGCCTCTGCTGCCCTCTGGCCCTCCCCCTTCCGCCTCTCCCGCCCCTCAAGCTTTTAATGCACCACATTACACACAGGGCTGCACTCAAACACGGTTTAGGGTTGGTTTTTCCTCGTCAGGGACCGAGGAAAACTAATAATAGGGAGGTAACGGGTATTTCACACATCCATGGCCTGTCTGGTGGGGGTCCGGCCCCCTCCGGGTATGGGGCGGTGGGGACTTACCGACATCTGGGTCACCGTGGCTTGGGTTTCCCCGGGGTCCGGAGGCGACGGTCAGGGGGGATCTCCTCCATGTCTGGCGGGTCCTCTGGTGCTGTGGCTTTTGTTGGGTTGGGGCTTGACTCACTCGCCTGATGGTTGCTGTGGCTGTGGTGCAGGCTTGCTGTGGGCAACGGCTCAGATCCGGCGGGGGTTTGGGCGCGTCTTCGGGGGTGCGGACGATGAGCCTGCCACGCTTCCCCGGCGCGTGGTGCTGGGGTATGTGGGATGCCTCCCTGGTTGCGCCGCTGACTCCCCGTCCGCTCTCCGGGTTTGCATCTGGGCCCAGCCTTGGTTTCCTCTGTCTGGCTTCCGGTGGTAGCCTGCTTGGGGTGGGGCCGACGACCTTCCCTGCGGAGGGGCGCTCGGTCCCTGTGTCTGGCTTCCCGGGCTGCGGGGGGCCTCCTGCCTCACCTGGGGTGGGGGGGCTGGGTGGGGGGTGGGTGGGGGGTGGGTGGGGTTTGGGGGCGGGGGGCAGGTGGGGTGGTTGGGGATGGGCGTTGGGTGGCGGGTGGGCCCCCATGCCCTGTGTCCTCCGGTCTTGGCCTTGGCGCACTGGGGTGTCAGTTCCTGACTTCTCTCGGTTTCCGGGTCCGCGTGCTTGTCTACGGCCTGGGTGGTCTTCTGGGTGATGCTTCCTGGTGCTCCCTCTGCCCTGGGTGTGGGGGCACTTGGCCGGCCTGGCCCTGCTGACTTGTGGTAGTCGCTCTGGGCTTTGGTGTCCATCACACATGCATGTTGGGTCAGGGCTTACCAACTCCTGTCGAGTCCCGTGTCTGAGAGCTGATGGGACCCGCCTGATGGTGTGGAGTCACTTTCCAGACTTTGCACTAAACTCACGCCCTCTATAAATTTCTCTCTCACTCCGGTCTTCTGGCATCCTAACTCTGTGTACTGTCAGGACTTCTGGTCTCCAATTTGTTTATGTGTTGATTAGTTGTTCCCAATTTTCAGATGTGGGATTGGTGGTTGGGAATGACACTGCATTCCCAACCACCAAGCACCAAGCAGTCCAAGCAAACCAGCTCCACCTCCCCCACCTCAGCAGGGGCCCAGGCCTCTTCTCCACTGCCTACCTCAGTGACTCCCTCAGTGACTCCCTCCCCTCCCTTCACCTCTTCATCTACAGCGACGCCTTTCTCCATACTGGAGAGGGACGTCAACAGGCTCTTCAAGAGGCAGAACCCCCGTAAAGCGGCCGGGCCTGACTCTGTCTCTCCATCCACCTTGAAGCACTGCGCTGACCAGCTGTCCCCAGTGTTCACAGACATCTTTAACACCTCACTGGAGACATGCCATGTGCCAGCCTGCTTCAAAACCTCCACCATCATCCCTGTCCCTAAGAAACCAAGGATCACAGGACTTAATGACTACAGACCCGTCGCCCTGACCTCTGTGGTGATGAAGTCTTTTGAGCGCCTTGTGTTGTCTTACCTCAGATCCATCACAGACCCACTCCTGGACCCCCTGCAGTTCGCCTACAGAGCCAACAGGTCTGTAGACGACGCTGTCAACATGTCCCTCCACTACATTCTCCAGCACCTGGACTCCCCAGGATCCTATGCCAGGATCCTGTTTGTGGACTTCATCTCTGCCTTCAACACAATCATCCCGGCTCTTCTGGAAGACAAGCTCTCCCAGCTCAGCGTGCCTGACCCCACCTGTAGGTGGATTACAGACTTCCTATCCAACCGGAGGCAGCACGTGAAGCTGGGTGATCATGTCTCTGACTCCCGCTGCATCAGCACCGGTTCCCCCCAAGGCTGCGTCCTTTCTCCTCTGCTCTTCTCCCTGTACACCAACAGCTGCACCTCCAGTCATCAGTCGGTCAAGCTCCTGAAATTTGCTGATGACACCACCCTCATCGGACTCATCTCTGGTGGTGATGAGTCTGCCTACAGGTGGGAGATTGACCATCTGGCGATCTGGTGCAGCCAGAACAGCTTGGAGCTAAATGCTCTAAAGACAGTGGAGATGGTGGTGGACTTCAGGAAGAGCGCAGCCCCACCTGTCCCCATCACCCTGCTTAAAACCCCGGTGGACACTGTGGACTCCTTCCGCTTCCTGGGAACTATCATCTCCCAGGACCTCAAGTGGGAGCTGAACATCAGTTCAATAACCAGGAAGGCTCAGCAGAGGATGTACTTTCTGCGGCAGCTGAGGAAATTCAACCTGCCAAAGACTATGATGGTGCACTTCTACACCTCCATCATAGAGTCCATCCTCACCTCCTCCATCACCATCTGGTATGCTGCTGCCACTGCTAAGGACAAGGGCAGGCTGCAGCGTATCATTCGCTCAGCGGAGAAGGTGATTGGCTGCAGTCTCCCATCCCTCCTGGACCTGTACACCTCCAGGACTCTGAGGCGTGCAAGGAGGATTGTAGCTGACCCCTCCCACCCTGGACACAGACTTTTTCAATCACTGCCCTCTGGCAGGAGGATGCGGTCCATCAGGACCAAAACCTCACGCCACAAAAACAGTTTCTTTCCATCTGCAGCCAGCCTCATAAACAAGGCCCCTGACCCCCACTGACATCCCCACCCTCCCCTCCCAAGAGACACTTGTCATGGACAAGAATAAACACCTGCTTTTCTTTTTGCACTGTCTTGCACTATCCACCTGACATTTTGCACATATGCCAGTGTACTTATCTGTATATATTTTATTCTATTCTATTCCACTTCTTCTTTTATATATTTTTTTAATGTTATTTTATTTCTTACTATCTTAATCGTTTGCACCAACAGACCAAGACAAATTCCTTGTAATGTAATAATTACTTGGCAATAAACTTGATTCTGATTCTGATTCTGATTCTGATTCTGATTTTACAGCAATCTCATGGGATTCAAATAGCACTGCCTATCTGTACCCTCCCTGTTCGTCTTGTCTTGCCCTGTCCTTCATTTGTTTCCCCCTCAATTCACTGAGGTGCTGCACTGCCCCCTCTGGCTCATGATAGGAAAATTCAATAAAGAATGACAGTTTAGCCTCCAGAGGTGGCTGGTGATGGTCACGCACACGCACTAAATATTAATATATTTTGCTGCAAGACTAAAATATGCATTGATCTCATTAAAGTTGACCCCTTCTGTGGTGTTAAACATTGAGTATAAATGCAGACAAAAAAAAAAAAAAATTGTCGCAAATACGTCATTCCGCGATATGAGGTCAAAAATGTCACACAAAGGTCAAAAATGTCACAAAAACGTCATACCGCTGTATGAGGTCCAAAATGTCACAAAAACGTCATACCGCGGAATGATGTCAAAAATGTCACAAAAACGTCATACCGCGGGATGATGTCAAAAATGTCACAAAAACGTCATACCGCGGTATGAGGTCAAAAATGTCACCAAAACGTCATACCGCGGAATGATGTAAAAAATGTCACAAAAATGTCACAAAAACGTCATACCGCGGGATGATGTCAAAAATGTCACAAAAACGTCACGCCGCGGAATCATGTAAAAAATGTCACAAAAATGTCACAAAAACGTCATACCGCGGGATCATGTCAAAAATGTCGTAAAAAGATAAAAAATGTCTCAAAAACGTCATACCGCGGTATAAGGTCAAAAATGTCACAAAAACGTCATACTGCGGTATGAGGTCAAAAATGTCACAAAAACGTCATACCACGGTATGAGGTTTAAAGTGTCACAAAAACGTCATACCGCGGAATCATGTCAAAAATGTCACAAAAAGGTCAAAAATGTCACAAAAACGTCATACCGCGGAATGATGTCAAAAATTTCACAGAAAAGTCATACCGCGGTATAAGGTCAAAAATGTCACAAAAACGTCATACCGCGGTATGAGGTCAAAAATGTCACAAAAACGTCATACCACGCGGAATCATGTAAAAAATGTCAAAAAAGGTCAAAAATGTCACAAAAACCTTATACCACGGTATGAGGTCAAAAATGTCACAAAAACGTCATACCGCGGTATGAGGTAAAAAACGTCACAAAAGTCACAAAAATTTCATACCACGGTATGAGGTCAAAAATGTCACAAAAACGTCATACCGCGGGATGAGGTCAAAAATGTCAAAAAAACGTCATACCGCGGTATGAGGTCAAAAATGTCGCAAAAACGTCATACCGCTGTATGAGGTCCAAAATGTCACAAAAACGTCATACCGCGGAATGATGTCAAAAATGTCACAAACACTTCATACCGCGGGATGATGTCAAAAATGTCACAAACACGTCACAAAAACGTCATACCACGGGATCATGTCAAAAATGTCATAAAAAGATCAAAAATGTCTCAAAAATGTCATACCGCGGTATGAGGTCAAAAATGTCACAAAAACGTCATACCGCGGTATGAGGTAAAAAGTGTCACAAAAACGTCATCCCGCGGAATCATGTCAAAAATGTCACAAAAAGGTCAAAAATGTCACATAAACGTCATACGGCGGGATGATGTCAAAAATGTTCCAAAAAGGTCAAAAATTTCACAAAAACGTTATACCGCGGTATGAGGTCAAAAATGTCACAAAAACGTCATCGCGGTATGAGGTCAAAAACTCCACAAAAACGTCATGCGGCGGGATGATGTCAAAGATGTCACAAAAATTTCATGCCACGGTATGAGGTCAAAAATGTCACAAAAACGTCATACCGCGGTATGAGGTCAAAAACGTCACAAAAGTCACAAAAATTTCATACCACAGTATGAGGTCAAAAATGTCGCAAATACGTCATACCGCTGTATGAGGTCCAAAATGTCAAAAGAACGTCATACCGCGGAATGAGGTCAAAAATCTCAGAAAAAGGTGATACCGCCGGATGAGGTCAAAAATTTCACAAAAACGTTATACCGCAGTATGAGGTCAAAAATTCCTCAAAAACGTCATACGGCGGGATGATGTCAAAAATGTCAGAAAAACGTCATACCGCGGAATCATTTCAAAAATGTCACAAAAACGTCATACCGCGGGATGAGGTCAAAAATGTCACAAAAACGTCATATGGCGGGATAATGTAAAAAATGTCATTAAAAAGGTCAAAAATGTCACAAATACGGCATACCACGGTATGATGTCAAAAATGTCACAAAAACGTCATACCGCGGAATGATGTCAAAAATGTCACAAAAATTTCATACCGCGGTATGAGGTCAAAAATGTCACAAACACGTCATACCGCGGAATCATTTCAAAAATGTCACAAAAACGTCATACCGCGGGATGAGGTCAAAAATGTCACAAAAACCTCATATGGCGGGATAATGTAAAAAATGTCATAAAAAAGGTCAAAAATGTCACAAAAACGTCATACCGCAGAATGATGTCAAAAATGTCACAAAAATTTCATACCGCGGTATGAGGTCAAAAATGTCACCAAAACGTCATAACGCGGAATCATGTCAAAAATGTCACAACAACGTCATACCGCGGGATGAGGTCAAAAATTTCACAAAAACGTCATACCGCGGGATGAGGTCAAAAATGTCACAAAAACGTCATATGAGGTCAAAAATGTCACAAAAACGTCATACCGCGGTATGAGGTCAAAAATTTCACAAAAACGTCATACAGCAGGATGAGGTCAAAAATTCCTCAAAAACGTCATACCGCGGAATGATGTCAAAAATGTCACAAAACCGTCATACCGCGGGATGATGTCAAAAATGTCACAAAAACGTCATACCGCGGTATGAGGTCAAAAATGTCACAAAAACGTCATACCGCGGAATCATGTAAAAAATGTCACAAAAATGTCACAAAAACGTCATACCGCGGGATGATGTCAAAAATGTCACAAAAACGTCATACCGCAGTATGAGGTCAAAAATGTGACGAAAACGTCATACCGCGGAATCATGTAAAAAATGTCACAAAAATGTCACAAAAACGTCATACCGCGGGATCATGTCAAAAATGTCGTAAAAAGATCAAAAATGACTAAAAAACGTCATACCGCGGTATAGAGTCAAAAATGTCACAAAAACGTCATTCCGCGCTATGAGGTCAAAAATGTCACAAAAACGTCATATCCCGGTATGAGGTTTAAAGTGTCACAAAAACGTCATACCGCGGAATCATGTCAAAAATGTCACAAAAAGGTGAAAAATGTCACAAAAACGTCATACCGCGGAATTATGTCAAAAATTTCACAGAAAAGTCATACCGCGGTAAAAGGTCAAAAATGTCAGAAAAACGTCATACCGCGGTATGAGGTCAAAAATGTCACAAAAACGTCATACCGCGGAATCATGTAAAAAATGTCAAATAAGGTCAAAAATGTCACAAAAACCTTATACAACGGTATGAGGTCAAAAATGTCACAAAAACGTCATACCGTGGTATGAGGTAAAAAACGTCACAAAAGTCACAAAAATTTCATACCACGGTATGAGGTCAAAAATGTCACAAAAACGTCATCCCGCTGGATGAGTTCAAAAATGTCACAAAAACGTCATACCGCGGTGTGAGGTCAAAATTGTCACATAAACGTCATGCTGCGAAATGATGTCAAAAGTGTCACACTTGTCACTTTTCAAACTACTGTATATATGTATATATTTTATTTTATTTTATTTTTATTTTATTTTATTTTATTGTATTTTATTATTTCTTATTAAGGCACTGTTCTTCTCTTTGTGTTTGTGCTTCAACTGCACTCTGGCAACAGAATTTCCTTCGGGATTAATAAAGTTGATCTTTATCTTCATCTTTAAAAAAGGAAAAAAATTTCACAAAAACGTCATACCGCGGTATGAGGTCAAAACTTGCACAAAAAGGTAAAAATGTCGCAAAAACGTCATATCGCGTGATGAGGTCAAAAATGTCACAAAAACGTCATACCGCGGTATAAGGTCAAAAATGTCACAAAAACGTCGAACCGCGGTATGAGGTCAAAAATGTCGCAAATACCTCATACTGCGGTATGTGGTCAAAAATGTCACAATAACCTCATACCGCGGAATGATGTCACAAATTTCACAAAAAAGCAATTCCGCGGGATGATGTCAAAAATGTCACAAAAATTTCATACCGCAGTATGATGTCAAAAATGTCACAAAAACGTAATAACGCGGGATGAGGTCAAAAATGTCACAAAAATTTCATACCACGGAATGAGGTCAAAAATGTCACAAAAACGTCATACCGCGGGATGAGGTCAAAAACGTCACAAAAGTCACAAAAACGTCATACCGCGGAATGAGGTCAAAAATGTCGCAAATACGTCATACCGCGGTATGAGGTCAAAAATGTCAAAAAAAGGTCAAAAATGTCACAAAAACGTCATTCCGCTGTATGAGGTCCAAAATGTCACAAAAACTTCACACCGCGGAATGATTTCAAAAATGTCACAAAAACATCATACCGCGGGATGATGTCACAAATGTCACAAAAACGTCATACCGCGGTATGAGGTCAAAAATGTCACAAAAACGTCATACCGCGGAATCATGTAAAAAATGTCACAAAAAGGTCAAAAATTTCACAAAAACGTGATACCGCGGTATAAGGTCAAAAATGTCACAAAAAAGTCATACGGCGGGATGATGTCAAAAATGTTCCAAAAAGGTCAAAAGTGTCACAAAAACGTCATACCGCGGTATGAGGTCAAAAACGTCACAAAAACATCATCCCGCGGTATGAGGTCAAAAACGTCACAAAAGTCACAAAAACGTCATACCGCGGTGTGAGGTCAAAATTGTCACAAAAACGTCATGCCGCGGAATGTTGTCAAAAATGTCACAAAAATTTCATACCCCAGTATGATGTCAAAAATGTCACAAACACGTCATACCACGTCATACCGCGGTGTGAGGTCAAAATTGTCACAAAAATGTCATGCCGCGGAATGTTGTCAAAAATGTCACAAAAATTTCATTCCGCAGTATGATGTCAAAAATGTCACAAAAACGTCATACCGCGGGATTATGTCAAAAATGTCACAAAACGGTAAAAAATGTCACAAAAACGTCATACCGCGGAATCATGTAAAAAATGTCACAAAAAGGTCAAAAATGTCACAAAAACGTCATACCGCGGTATGAGGTCAAAAATGTCACAAAAACGTTATACCGCGGGATGAGGTCAAAAATGTCACAAAAACGTCATACAACGGAATGATGTCAAAAATGTCACAAAAACGTCATACCGCGGAATCATGTAAAAAATGTCAAAAAAGGTCAAAAATGTCACAAAAACCCTATACCACGGTATGAGGTCAAAAATGTCACAAAAACGTCATACCGCGGTATGAGGTCAAAAACGTCACAAAAGTAACAAAAATTTAATACCACGGTATGAGGTCAAAAATGTCACAAAAACGTCACACCGCGGTATGAGGTCAAAAATGTCACAAAAACGTCATACCGCGGTATGAGGTCAAAAACGTCACAAAAGTCACAAAAACGTCATACCGCGCGGTATGAGGTCAAAAATGTCGCAAATACGTCATACCGCGGGATGATGTCAAAAATGTCACAAAAAGGTAAAAAATGTCACAAAAACGTCGTACCGCGGAATCATGTAAAAAATGTCACAAAAAGGTCAAAAATGTCACAAAAACGTCATACCGCGGTATGAGGTCCAAAAAGTTCACAAAAACGTTATACCGCGGGATGAGGTCAAAAATGTCACAAAAACGTCATACCGCGGAATGATGTCAAAAATTTCACAGGAAAGTCATACCGCGGTATGAGGTCAAAAATTTCACAAAAACGTCAAATGAGGTATGAGGTCAAAAATGTCACAAAAACGTCATACCGCGGAATCATGTAAAAAATGTCAAAAAAGGTCAAAAATGTCACAAAAACGTTATACCACGGTATGAGGTCAAAAATGTCACAAAAACGTCATACCGCGGTATGAGGTCAAAAACGTCACAAAAGTCACAAAAATTTCATACCACGGTATGATGTCAAGAATGTCACAAAAACTTCATACCACGAAATGAGGTCAAAAATGTCACAAAAACGTCATACCGCGGTGTCAGGTCAAAATTGTCACAAAAACGTCATGCCGCGGAATCTTGTCAAAAATGTCACAAAAATTTCATACCGCAGTATGATGTCAAAAATGTCACAAAAAGGTAAAAAATGTCACAAAAACGTCATACCGCGGAATCATGTGAAAAATGTCACAAAAATGTCACAAAAACGTCATTCCGCGGGATCATGTCAAAAATGTCATAAAAAGATCAAAAATGTCACAAAAATGTCGTACCACGGTATGAGGTCAAAAACGTCACAAAAGTCACAATAACGTCATGCCGCGGTATGAGGTCAAAAATGTCGCAGAAACCTCATACCGCGGAATGATGTCAGAAATTTCACAAAAAAGTCATTGCGCGGGATGATGTCAAAAATGTCACAAAAACGTCATACCGCGGTATGAGGTCAAAAATGTCTCAAAAACGTCATACAGCGGAATCATGTAAAAAATGTCACAAAAAGGTCAAAAATTTCACAAAAACGTCATAACGTGGTATGAGGTCAAAAACGTCACGAAAACGTCATACCGCGGTATGAGGTCAAAAATGTCACAAAAACATTAAACCGCGGGATTAGGTCAAAAATGTCACAAAAACGTCATACCGCGGTATGAGGTCAAAAATGTCACAAAAACGTCATACCGCGGTATGAGGTATAAAGTGTCACAAAAACGTCATACCGCGGAATGATGTCAAAAATTTCACAGAAAAGTCATACCGCGGTATAAGGTCAAAAATGTCAGAAAAACGTCATACCGCGGTATGAGGTCAAAAATGTGACAAAAACGTCATATCGCGCGGAATCATGTAAAGAATGTCAAAAAAGGTCAAAAATGTCACAAAAACCTTATACCACGGTATGAGGTCAAAAATGTCACAAAAACGTCATACCGCGGGATGAGGTCAAAAATGTCACAAAAGTCACAAAAACGTCATACCGCGGTATGAGGTCAAAAATGTCGCAAATACGTCATACCGCGGTATGAGGTCAAAAATGTCACAAAAAGGTCAAAAATGTCACAAAAACGTCATACCGCTGTATGAGATCCAAAATGTCACAAAAACTTCATACCGCGGAATGATTTCAAAAATGTCACAACAACGTCATACCGCGGGATGATGTCACAAATGTCACAAAAACGTCATACGGCGGTATGAGGTCAAAAATGTCACCAAAACGTCATACCGCCGAATAATGTAAAAAATGTCACAAAAATGTCACAAAAACGTCATACCGCCGGATCATGTCAAAAATGTCGTGAAAAGATCAAAAATGTCTCAAAAACGTCATACCGCGGTATGAAGTCAAAAAATGTCACGTCATACCGCGGTATGAGGTCACAAAAACGTCATACCGCGGAATGTCAGGTCAAAAATGTCACAAAAACCTCATACCGCGGTATGAGGTCAAAAATGTCACAAAAACGTCATACCGCGGGATGAGGTCAAAAATGTCACAAAAGTCACAAAAACGTCATACCGCGGTATGAGGTCAAAAATGTCGCAAATACGTCATACCGCGGTATGAGGTCAAAAATGTCACAAAAAGGTCAAAAATGTCACAAAAACGTCATACCGCTGTATGAGATCCAAAATGTCACAAAAACTTCATACCGCGGAATGATTTCAAAAATGTCACAACAACGTCATACCGCGGGATGATGTCACAAATGTCACAAAAACGTCATACGGCGGTATGAGGTCAAAAATGTCACCAAAACGTCATACCGTAATGTAAAAAATGTCACAAAAATGTCACAAAAACGTCATACCGCCGGATCATGTCAAAAATGTCGTGAAAAGATCAAAAATGTCTCAAAAACGTCATACCGCGGTATGAAGTAAAAAATGTCACAAAAACGTCATACCGCGGTATGAGGTCAAAAATGTCACAAAAACGTCATACCGCGGTATGAGGTTTAAAGTGTCACAAAAACGTAATACCGCGGAATCATGTCAAAAATGTCACAAAAACGTCATACCGCGGAATGATGTCAAAAATATCACAAAAACGTCATACCGTGGGATGATGTCAAAAATATCACAAAAATTTCATACCGCGGGATGATGTCAAAAATGTCACAAAGACGTCATACCGCGGAATCATGTAAAAAATGTCACAAAAATGTCACAAAAACGTCATTCCGCGGGATCATGTCAAAAATGTCATAAAAAGATCAAAAATGTGTCAAAAACGTCATACCGCGGTATGAAGTCAAAATTATCGCAAAAACGTCATACCGCGGTATGAGGTCAAAAATGTCACAAAAACGTCATACCGCGGTATGAGGTAAGAAGTGTCACAAAAACGTCATAATGCGGAATCTTGTCAAAACTGTCACAAAAAGGTCAAAAATGTCACAAAAACGTCATACTGCGGTATGAGGTCAAAAATGTCACAAAAACGTCATACGGCGGGATGATGTCAAAGATGTCACAAAAACTTCATACCACGGTATGAGGTCAAGAATGTCACAAAAACGTCATACCGTGATGAGGTCAAAAATTTCACAAAAGCGTCATACCGCGGAATGAGGTCAAAATTGTCACATAAACGTCATTCTGCGAAATGATGTCAGAAATGTCACAAAAAGGTAAAAAATGTCACAAAAACGTCATACCGCGGAATGATGTCAAAAATTTCACAGAAAAGTCATACCGCGGTATAAGGTCAAAAATGTCACAAAAACGTCATACTGCAGTATGAGGTCAAAAATGTCACAAAAACATCATACCGCGCGGAATCATGTAAAAAACGTCAAATAATGTCAAAAATGTCAAAAATGTCACAAAAACCTTATACCACGGAATGAGGTCAAAAATGTCACAAAAACGTCATACCGCGGTATGAGGTAAAAAACGTGACAAAAGTCACAGAAATTTCATACCACGGTATGAGGTCAAAAATGTCACAAACGTCATACCGCGGGATGAGGTCAAAAACGTCACAAAAGTCACAAAAACGTCATACCGCGGTATGAGGTCAAAAATGTCGCAAATACGTCAAACCGCGGTATGAGGTCAAAAATGTCACAAAAAGGTCAAAAATGTCACAAAAACGTCATACCGCTGTATGAGATCCAAAATGTCACAAAAACTTCATACCGCGGAATGATTTCAAAAATGTCACAAAAACGTCATACCGCGGGATGATGTCACAAATGTCACAAAAACGTCATACCGCGGTATGAGGTCAAAAATGTCACCAAAACGTCATACCGCGGAATCATGTAAAAAATGTCACAAAAAGGTCAAAAATTTCATAAAAACGTCATACCGCGGAATCATGAAAAAAATGTCACAAAAAAGTCATACGGCGGGATGATGTCAAAAATGTTCCAAAAAGGTCAAAAATGTCACAAAAACATCATACCGCGGTATGAGGTCAAAAACGTCACAAAAACATCATCCCGCGGTATGAGGTCAGAAATGTCGCAAAAACGTCATACGGCGGGATGATGTCAAAAATGTCACAAAAACTTCATACCACGGAATGAGGTCAAAAATGTCACAAAAACGTCATACCGTGGTGTGAGGTCAAAATTGTCACAAAAACGTCATGCCGTGGAATGTTGTCAAAAATGTCACAAAACTTTCATACCGCAGTATGATGTCAAAAATGTCACAAAAACGTCATACCGCGGAATCATGCAAAAAATGTCACAAAAAGGTCAAAAATGTCACAAAAACGTCATACCGCGGTATGAGGTCAAAAATGTCACAAAAACGTTATACCGCGGGATGAGGTCAAAAAAGTGACAAAAACGTCATGCCGCGGGATGAGGTCAAAAATGTCACGAAAACGTCATACCACTGTATGAGGTGAAAAATGTCACAAAAACGTCATACCGCAGTATGAGGTAAAAAACGTCACAAAAGTCACAAAAATTTCATACCACGGTATGAGGTCAAAAATGTCACAAAAACGTCATACCGCGGTATGAGGTCAAAAACGTCACAAAAGTCACAAAAATTTCATACCACGGTATGAGGTCAAAAATGTCGCAAAAACGTCATACCGCTGTATGAGGTCCAAAATGTCACAAAAACGTCATACGGCGGTAGGGGTCAAAAATCTCAGAAGAAGGTGATACCGCCGGATGAGGTCAAAAATTTCACAAAAACGTTATACCGCAGTATGAGGTCAAAAATTCCTCAAAAACGTCATGCCGCGGGATGATGTCAGAAATGTCACAAAAACGTCATACGGTCGGGATGAGGTCAAAAATGTCACAAAAACGTCATACCGCAGTATGAGGTCAAAAATTCATTTCATAATGAATGTCAAAAACGTCATACCGCGGAAACGTCATACCGCGGGATGTCACAAAAACGTCATACCGCGGGATGATGTCAGAAATGTCACAAAAACGTCATATGGCGGGATAATGTAAAAAATGTCATAAAAAAGGTCAAAAATGTCACAAAAACGGCATACCACGGTATGAGGTCAAAAATGTCACAAAAACGTCATACCGCGGAATCATTTCAAAAATGTCACAAAAACGTCATACCGCGGGATGAGGTCAAAAATGTCACAAAAACGTCATATGGCGGGATAATGTAAAAAATGTCATAAAAAAGGTCAAAAATGTCACAAAAACGGCATACCATGGTATGATGTCAAAAATGACACAAAAACGTCACATTGCTGGATGAGGTCAAAAATGTCACAAAAACGTCATACCGCAGTATGAGGTCAAAAACGTCACAAAAGTCACAAAAACTTCATACCGCGGTATGAGGTCAAAAATGTCGCAAAAACGTCATACCGCGGAATGATGTCAAAAATTTAACAAAAAACTCATACCGCGGGATGATGTCAAAAATGTCACAAGAAAGTCATACCGCGGTAAGAAGTCAACAATGTCACAAAAACGTCATAACGCTGGATGAGGTCAAAAATGTCACAAAAACGTCATACCGCGGAATCATTTCAAAAATGTCACAAAAACGTCATACCGCGGGATGAGGTCAAAAATGTCACAAAAACGTCATGCCGCGGGATGAGGTCAAAAATGTCACGAAAACGTCATACCACTGTATGAGGTCAAAAATCTTAGAAAAATGTCATACCGCGGGATGAGGTCAAAAATTTCACAAAAACGTTATACCGCAGTTTAAGGTCAAAAATGTCACCAAAACGTCATACCGCGGAATGATGTCAAAAATTCCTCAAAAACGTCATACCGCTGGATGATGTCAAAAATGTCACAAAAACGTCATACCGCTGGATGATGTCAAAAATGTCACAAAAACGTCATACCGCGGGATGAGGTCAAAAATGTCACAAAAACGTCATATGGCGGGATAATGTAAAAAATGTCATAAAAAAGATAAAAAATGTCACAAAAACCGCATACCACGGTATGATGTCAAAAATGTCACAAAAACGTCATGCCGCGGAATGATGTCAAAAATGTCACAAAAACGTCACATCGGGGGATGAGGTCAAAAATGTCACAAAAACGTCATACCACGGGATGAGGTCGAAAATGTCACAAAAAAGTCATACCGCGGAATGAGGTCAAAAATGTCACAAAAACGTCATACCGCAGGATGAGGTCAAAAATGTCACAAAAACGTCATACCGCAGGATGAGGTCAAAAATGCCTCAAAAACGTCATACCACTGGATGATGTCAAAAATGTCACAAAAATTTCATACCGCGGTATGAGGTCAAAAATGTCACATAAACGGAATACAACGGCATGATGTCAAAAATGTCACAAAAACGTTATACCGCGGGATGAGGTCAAAAATGTCACAAAAACGTCATACCGCGGAATGATGTCAAAAATTTCACAAAAAAGTCATACCGCGGAATCATGTCAACAATGTCACAAAAAGGTCAAAAATGTGTGAAAAAGGTAACAAAAAGGTCAAAAATGTCTCTTACCGTCATATCGCGGTATGAGGTCAAAGATGCAAGAAAAACGTCATACCGCGGTATGAGGTGAAAAAAGGCACAAAAACGTCAGACCGCAGAATGATGTAAAAAATGTCACAAAAAGGTCAAAAATGTCACAAAAACGTCATAACGCGGGATCATTTCAAAAATGTCACAAAAACGTCATACCGCGGTATGAGATAAAATATGTCACAAAAACGTCATACCGCGGGATGAGGTCAACAATGTCACAAAAACGTTATACCGTGGGATGATGTCAACAATGTCACAAAAAGGTCATACCACGGCATGATGTCAAAAATGTCACAAAAACGTAATACCGCGGAATGATGTCGAGAATGTCACAAAAGCGTCATACCGCGGAATGATGTCGAAAATTGCACAAAAAGGTCAAAAATGTCGCAAAAACGTCATACCGCGGGATGAGGTAAAAAATGTCACAAAAATGTCATACCGTGGGATGAGGTCAAAAATGTCACAAAAATGTCATACCGCGGAATAATGTCAAAAATGTCACAAAAAGGTCAAAAATGTCGCAAAAACGTCATACCGTGGTATGAGGTCAAAAATGTCACAAAAATGTCATGCCACGAGTTGAGGTCAAAAATGTCACAAAAAAGTCATACCGCCGGGTGAGGTCAAAAATGTCACAAAAACGTCAAAAATGTCACAAAAAAAGTGTCACAAAAATATCATGTCAAAAATGTCAGAAAAACGTCATTCCGCGGTCTGAGGTCAACAACGTCACAAAAATGTTCCACAGTGGAATGAGGTCAAACATGTCACACAAAGGTCAAAAATGTAACAAAAAGATCAAAAATGTCACAAAAAAGTCAAATGATGTCAAAAATGTCTCAAACACGTCATACCGCGGGATGATGTCAAGAATATCACAAAAAGGTCAAAAATGTCTCAAAAACGTCATACCACGGGATGAGCTCAAAAATGTCACAAAAAAGTCATACTGGGGGATGATGTCAAAAATGTCACAAAAAGGTCAAAAATGTCTCAAAAACGTCATACCGTGGTATGAGGTCAAAAATGTCACAAAAACGTCACAAAAACGTCATACCGCGGAATGATGTCAAACATGTAATAAAAACCAGATCGGCCGGATGATGTCAAAAATTTCTCAAAAATTTAATAACGCAGTATGAGGTCAAAAATGTAATACCCCGGGATGAGGTCAAAAAATTCAAAAAAAAGTAAAAAATGTCACAAAAACGTATTACCGCGGAATGATGTCAAAAATGTCACAAAAATTTCATATCGCCGGATGAGGTCGAAGCTGTCACAAAAACGTCATACCGGGGAATGATGTCAAAAATATCACAAAGATGTCATAACGGTGGATGAGGTCGAAAATGTCACTAAAATTTCATACCGCGGAATGCGGTCAAAAATGTCACAATTATGTCATACCGCGGAATGATGTCAAAAATGTCACAAAAAGATCAAAAATGACACAAAAATTTCATTCCGCAGTATGAGGTCAAAAATGTCACAAAAAGGTCAAAAATGACACAAAAATTTCATTCCGCAGTATGAGGTCAAAAATGTAACAAAAAGGTCAAAAATGTCACAAACACGTCAAACCGTGGTATGAGGTCAAAAATGCCACAAAAACGTCATACCGCGGGATGAGGTCAACAATGTCACAAAAACGTTATACCGCGGTATGATGTCAAAAATGTCACAAAAAGGTGAAATATGTCACAAAAAGATTAAAAATGTCATATAAAAGTCATTCCGCGGTATGATGTCAAAAATGTCACAAAAACGTCATACCGCGGTATGAGGTCAAAAATGTCACAAAAACGTAATATGAGGAAAAAAATCTAGCAAAAACGTCATACGTATGAGGTCAAAAATCTCAGATAAATGTCATACCGCGGGATGTGGTCAAAAATTTCACAAAAACGTTATACCGCAGTATGAGGTGGAAAATGTCACAAAAAGGTCAAAAATGTCGCAAAAACATCATACCGCGCGGGATGAGGTCAAAAATGCCTGGAAAACGTCACACCGTGGGACGATGTCAAAAATGTCACAAAAAGGTCAAAAATGTCTCAAAAACGTGATACCGCAGACTGAGGTCAAAAACGTCACAAAAACGTCAAAAATGTCACATAAAAGTCATAACGTGGCATGAGGTAAAAAAGGTCACAAAAAGGTCAAAAATGTCACAAAAACGTGATGCCGCGGGATGAGGTCAAAAATTTCACAAAAACGTGATGCCGCGGGATGATGTCAAAAATGTCACAAAAAGGCCAAAAATGTCTCAAAAATTTGATACCGCGGTATGATGTCAAAAGTTCACAAAAACGTCATACCGCGGTATGAGGTCAAATATGTCACAAAAACGTCATACGGCGGGATAATGTCAAAAATGTCACTAAAACTTCATACCACGTTATGAGGTCAAAAATGTCACAAAAAAGTATAAAATGTCACAAAAACGTCATACCGCGGTGTGACGTCAAAAATGTCACAAAAACGTCATGCCGCGGAATGTTGTCAAAAATGTCACAAAAACGTCATACCGTGGGATGATGTCAAAAATATCACAAAAATTTCATACCGCAGTATGATGTCAAAATGTCACAAAAACGTCATACCGCGGGATGAGGTCAAAAATGTCACAAAAATTTCTTACCGCAGTATGATGTCAAAAATGTCACAAAAACGTAATAACGCGGGACTAGGTCAAAAATGTCACAAAAATTTCATACCGCGGTATGAGGTCAAAAACGTCACAAAAGTCACAAAAACGTCATACCGCGGGATGAGGTCAAAAATGTCACAAAAAATTCAAAAAATGTCACAAAACGTCATACCGCAGAATGATGTCAAAAACTTGACAAAAACGTTACAAAAACGTCATGCCGCGGTATGAGGTCAAAAATGTCACAAAAATGTCATACGGCAGGTTGAGGTCAAAAATGTCTCAAATACGTCATACCGCGGTATAAGTTCAGAAATGTCACAAAAACGTCATACTGCGGAATGATGTCGAGAGTGTCACAAAAACGTCATACCGCGGAATAATGTCAAAAATGTCACAAAAAGATCAAAAATATCACAAAAAAGTCATATGATGTCAAAAATGTCTCAAACACGTCATACCGCGGGATGATGTCAAAAATATCACAAAAAGGTCAAAAATGTCTCAAAAACGTCATTCCACGGGATGAGCTCAAAAATGTCACAAAAACGTCATACTGCGGGATGATGTCAAAAATATCACAAAGATGTCATAACGGTGGATGAGGTCGAAAATGTCACTAAAATTTCATACCGCGGAATGCGGTCAAAAATGTCACAATAATGTCATAACGCGGGATGAGGTCAAAAATGTCACAAAAAATTCAATAATGTCACAAAACGTCATACCGCAGAATGATGTCAAAAATTTGACAAAAACGTTACAAAAACGTCATTCCGCGGTGTGAGGTCAAAGATGTCACAAAAAGGTAATACGGCAGGTTGAGGTCAAAAATGTCTCAAATACGTCATACCGCGGTATAAGTTCAGAAATGTCACAAAAACGTCATACTGCGGGATGAGGTCAAAAATGTCACAAAAAAGTCATACCGCCGGGCTAGGTCAAAAATGTCACAAAAACATCATGTCAAAAATGTCAAAAAAACGTCATGCCGCCAGATGATCTCAAAAATGTCACAAAAACGTCATACCGCAGGATGAAGTCAAAAATGTCATAAAAATGTCATACCGTTGGATGAGGTCAAAAATGCCACAAAAACGTCATACCGCGGGGTGAGGTCAACAATGTCACAAAAACGATATACCGCGGTATGATGTCAAAAATGTCACAAAAAGGTCAAAAATGTCACAAAAGATCAAAAATGTCATAAAAAAGTCATACCGCGGAATGATGTCAAAAATGTCACAAAAAGATCAAAAATGACACAAAAATTTCATTCCGCAGTATGAGGTCAAAAATGTCACAAAAAGGTCAAAAATGCCACAAAAACGTCATACCGCGGGATGAGGTCAACAATGTCACAAAAACGTTATACCGCGGTATGATGTCAAAAATGTCACAAAAAGGTAAAAAATGTCACAAAAAGATTAAAAATGTCATATAAAAGTCATTTCCCGGTATGATGTCAAAAATGTCACAAAAACGTCATAACGCGGTATTAGGTCAAAAATGTCAAAAAAACGTCATATGAGGAAAAAAATGTTGCAAAAACGTCATACGTATGAGGTCAAAAATCTCAGATAAATGTCATACCGCGGGATGAGGTCAAAAATTTCACAAAAACGTTATACCGCAGTATGATGTGAAAAATGTCACAAAAAGGTCAAAAATGTCGCAAAAACATCATACCGCCAGGGATGAGGTCAAAAATACCTGGAGAACGTCACACCGCGGGACGATGTCAAAAATGTCACAAAAAGGTCAAAAATGTCTCAAAAACGTGATACCGCAGACTGAGGTCAAAAACGTCACAAAAAGGTCAAAAATGTCACATAAAAGTCATAACGTGGCATGAGGTAAAAAAGGTCACAAAAAGGTCAAAAATGTCACAAAAACGTGATGCCGCGGGATGATGTCAAAAATTTCACAAAAAGGCCAAAAATGTCTCAAAAATTTGATACCGCGGTATGATGTCAAAAATGTCACAAAAACGTAATACCGCGGAATTATGTCAAAAATGTCACAAAAACGTCATACCACGGCATGAGGTCAAAAACGTCACGAAAACGTCATACGATGACATTTTATGAGGTCAAAAATGTCTCAAAAACGTCATCCCGCGGGATGATGTCAAAAATGTCACAAAAAGGTCAAAAATGTCACAAAAACGTCATACCACGGTATGATGTCAAAAATGTCACAAAAACGTCATACCGCGGGATGAGGTCAAAAATGTCAAAAAAACGTCATACCGCAGAATCATGTCAAAAATATCACAAAAAGGTCAAAAATGTCACAAAGACGTTATACCGCGGTATGAGGTCAAAAATGTCACAAAAACGTCATACAGCGGGATGAGGTCAAAAATGTCACAAAAACGTCAAACGGCGGGATAATGTCAAAAATGTCACAAAAAGGCCAAAAATGTCTCAAAAATTTGATACCGCGGTATGACGTCAAAAATGTCACAAAAACGTAATACCGCGGAATTATATCAAAAATGTCACAAAAACGTCATACCACGGCATGAGGTCAAAAAAGTCACGAAAACGTCATACGATGACATTTTATGAGGTCAAAAATGTCTCAAAAACGTCATCCCGCGGGATGATGTCAAAAATGTCACAAAAAGGTCAAAAATGTCTCAAAAACGTGATGCCGCGATATGAGGTCAAAAATTTCACAAAAACGTCACACCGCGGGATGATGTCAACAATGTCACAAAAATTTCATACCGCAGTATGGTGTCAAAAATGTCACAAAAACGTAATAACGCGGGATGAGGTCAAAAATGTCACAAAAATTTCATACCACGGAATGAGGTCAAAAATGTCACAAAAACGTCATACCGCGGTATGAGGTCAAAAACGTCTCAAAAGTCACAAAAAAGTCATACCGCGGTATGATGTCAAAAATGTCGCAAATACGTCATACCGCGGTATGAGGTCAAAAATGTCACAAAAAGGTCAAAAATGTCAAAAAAACGTCATACCGCTGTATGAGGTCAAAAATGTCACAAAAACTTCATACCGCGGAATGATTTCAAAAATGTGACAACAACGTCATACCGCGGAATCATATAAAAAATGTCACAAAAATGTCACAAAAACGTATACCGCGGGATCATGTCAAAAATGTCGTAAAAAGATCAAAAATGTCTCAAAAACGTCATACCGCGGGATGAAGTCAAAAATGTCACAAAAACGTCATACCGCTGTATGAGGTCCAAAATGTCACAAAAACGTTATACCGCGGGATGAGGTCAAAAATGTCACAAAAACGTCATACCGCGGAATGATGTCAAAAACGTCACGAAAACGTCATACCGCGGTATGAGGTCAAAAATGTCACAAAAACGTCATACAGCGGGATGAGGTCAAAAATGTCACAAAAACGTTATACCGCGGGAAGAGGTCAAAAATGTCACAAAAACGTCATACCGCGGAATGATGTCAAAAATTTCACAGAAAAGTCATACCGCGGTATGAGGTCAAAAATGTCACAAAAACGTCATAACGCGGTATGAGGTCAAAAACGTCACGAAAACGTCATACCGCGGTATGAGGTCAAAAATTTCACAAAAACGTCATACGGCAGGATGATGTCAAAAATGTTCCAAAAAGGTCAAAAATGTCACAAAAACGTCATCCTGCGATATGAGGTCAAAAACGTCACAAAAGTCACAGAAAAGTCATACCGCGGTATGAGGTCAAAAATGTCACAAAAACGTCATCCCGCGGAATCATGTCAAAAATGTCACAAAAAGGTCAAAAATGTCACAAAAACGTCATCCTGCGATATGAGGTCAAAAACGTCACAAAAGTCACAGAAAAGTCATACCGCGGTATGAGGTCAAAAATGTCACAAAAACGTCATTTCGCGGTATGAGGTCAAAAACGTCACAAAAACATCATACCGCGGTATGGGGTCAAAAACGTCAGAAAAGTCACAAAACGTCATACCGCGGTATGAGGTCAAAAATATCGCAAAAATGTCATACCGCGGTATGAGTTCAAAAACGTCACGAAAACGTCATACCGCGGTATGAGGTCAAAAATGTCACAGAAAAGTCATACCGCGGTATGAGGTCAAAAATGTCACAAAAACATCATACCGCGGAATCATGTAAAAAATGTCAAAAAAGGTCAAAGATGTCACAAAAACGTCATACCGCGGAATGATGTCAAAAATGTCACAAAAATGTCATACCGCGGGATGATGTCAAAAATGTCACAAAAACGTCATGCCGCGGTATGAGGTCAAAAATGTCACGAAAACGTCATACCGCGGAATCATGTAAAAAATGTCACAAAAATGTCACAAAGATGTCATGCCGCAGGATCATGTCAAAAACGTCATAAAAAGATCAAAAATGTCTCAAAAACGTCATACCGCGGTATGAAGTAAAAAATGTCACAAAAACGTCATACCGCGGTATGAGGTCAAAAATGTCACAAAAACGTCATACCGCTGTATGAGGGAAAAAGTGTCAAAAAAACGTCATACCGCGGAATCATGGCAAAAATGTCACAAAAAGGTCAAAAATGTCACAAAAACGTCATGCCGCGGAATGTTGTCAAAAGTGTCACAAAAACGTCATACCGTGGGATGATGTCAAAAATATCACAAAAATTTCATACCGCAGTATGATGTCAAAAATGTCACAAAAACGTCATACCGCGGTATGAGGTAAAAAGTGTCACTAAAACGTCATACCGCAGAATCATGGCAAAAATGTCACAAAAAGGTTAAAAATGTCACAAAAACGTCATGCCGCGGAATGTTGTCAAAAATATCACAAAAACGTCATACCGTGGGATGATGTCAAAAATATCACAAAAATTTCATACCGCAGTATGATGTCAAAAATGTCACAAAAACGTCATACCGCGGGATGAGGTCAAAAATGTCACAAAAAAGTCATTCCGCGGGATGATGTCAAAAATATCACAAAAACGACATACCGCGGAATCATGTCAAAAATGTCACAAAGTCATACCGCGGTACAAGGTCAAAAATGTCACAAAAACGTCATGCCACGGAATCATGTAAAAAATGTCACAAAAAGGTCAAAAATGTCACAAAAACGTATACCGCGGTATGAGGTCAAAAATGTCACAAAAACGTCATACCGCGGTATGAGGTCAAAATCGTCACAAAAGTCACAAAAACGTCATACCGCGGTATGAGGTCAAAAATGTCACAAAAACGTCATACCGCGGAATGTTGTCAAAAATATCACAAAAACGTCATACCGTGGGATGATGTCAAAAATATCACAAAAATTTCATACCGCAGTATGATGTCAAAAATGTCACAAAAACGTCATACCACGGGATGAGGTCAAAAATGTCACAAAAAAGTCATTCCGCGGGATGATGTCAAAAATTTCACAAAAACGTCATGCCACGGAATCATGTAAAAAATGTCACAAAAAGGTCAAAAATGTCACAAAAACGTTACACCGCGGTATGAGGTCAAAAATGTCACAAAAACGTCATACCGTGGTATGAGGTCAAAATCGTCACAAAAGTCACAAAAACGTCATACCGCAGTATGAGGTCAAGAATGTCACAAAAACGTCATACCGCGGGATGAGGTCAAAAATGCCACAAAAACGTCACACCACGGGATGATGTCAAAAATTTCACAAAAATGTCAAAAATGTCTCAAAAACGTGATGCCGCGATATGAGGTCAAAAATGTCAGAAAAACGTCACACCGCGGGATGATGTCAAAAATGTCACAAAAATTTCATACTGCAGTATGGTGTCAAAAATGTCACAAAAACGTAATAACGCGGGATGAGGTCAAAAATGTCACAAAAATTTCATACCACGGAATGAGGTCAAAAATGTCACAAAAACGTCATACCGCGGTATGAGGTCAAAAATGTCACAAAAAGGTCAAAAATGTCACAAAAACGTAATACCGCTGTATGAGGTCCAAAATGTCACAGAAACTTCATACCGCGGAATGATTTCAAAAATGTCACAAAAACGTCATACCGCGGAATCATGTAAAAAATGTCACAAAAATGTCACAAAAACGTCATACCGCGGGATCATGTCAAAAATGTCGTAAACAGATCAAAAATGTCTCAAAAATGTCATACCGCGGTATGAAGTAAAAAATGTCACAAAAACATCATACCGCGGAATGATGTCAAAAATTTAACAGAAAAGTCATACCGCGGAATAATGTAAAAAATGTCAAAAAAGGTCAAAAATATCACAAAAACGTTAAACCACGGTATGAGGTCAAAAATGTCACAAAAGTCACAAAAATTTCATACCACGGTATGAGGTCAAAAATGTCAAAAAAACGTCATACCGCGGGATGAGGTCAAAAATGTCAAAAAAATGTCACACCGCGGTATGAGGTCAAAAATGTCGCAAAAACGTCATACCGCTGTATGAGGTCCAAAATGTCACAAAAACGTCATACTGCGGAATGATGTCAAAAATGTCACAAAAACGTCATACCGCGGGATGATGTCAAAAATGTCACAAACACGCCATGAGGTGAAAAATGTCACAAAAACGTCATACCGCGGAATCATGTAAAAAATGTCACAAAAATGTCACAAAAACGTCATACCGCGGGATAATGTCAAAAATGTCATAAAAAGATCAAAAATATCTCAAAAATGTCATACCGCGGTATGAGGTCAAAAACGTCACAAAAACGTCATACCGCGGTATGAGGTAAAAAGTGTCACAAATACGTCATCCCGCGGGATGATGTCAAAAATGTTCCAAAAAGGTCAAAAATTTTACAAAAACGTTATACCGCGGTATGAGGTCAAAAATGTCACAAAAACGGCATTTCGCGGTATGAGGTCAAAAACGTCACAAAAACGTCATACCGCGGTATGGGGTCAAAAACGTCATAAAGTCACGAAAACGTCATACCGCGGTATGAGGTCAAAAATGTCGCAAAAACGTCATAACGCGGTATGAGTTCAAAAACGTCACGAAAACGTCATTCCGCGGTATGAGGTAAAAAATGTCACAAAAACGTTATACCGCGGGATGAGGTCAAAAATGTCACAAAAACGTCATACCGCGGAATGATGTCAAAAATTTCACAGATAAGTCATACCACGGTATGAGGTCAAAAATGTCACATAAACGTCATACCGCGGTATGAGGTCAAAAATGTCACAAAAACGTCATACCGCGGAATCATGTAAAAAATGTCAAAAAAGGTCAAAAATGTCACAAAAACGTTATACCACGGTATGAGGTCAAAAATGTCACAAAAACGTCATACCGCGGTATGAGGTTGAAAATGTCACAAAAACGTCATACCGCGGTATGAGGTCAAAAACGTCACAAAAGTCACAAAAACGTCATACCGCGGTATGAGGTCAAAAATGTCACAAAAACGTCATTAGGCAGGATGATGTCAAAAATGTTCCAAAAAGGTCAAAAATTTCACTAAAACGTCATACCGCTGTATGAGGTCCAAAATGTCACAAAAACATGATACCGCGGGATTATGTCAAAAATGTCACAAAAACATCATACCGCGGTATCGGGTCAAAAACGTCACAAAAGTCACAAAACGTCATACCTCGGTATGAGGTCAAAAATGTCGCAAAAACGTCATAACGCGGTATGAGTTCAAAGACGTCACGAAAACGTCATACCGCGGTATGAGGTCAAAAATGTCACATAAACGTTATACCGCGGGATGAGGTCAAAAATGTCACAAAAACGTCATACCGCGGAATGATGTCAAAAATTTCACAGAAAAGTCATACCGCGGTATGAGGTCAAAAATGTCACAAAAACGTCATACCACGGTATGAGGTCAAAAATGTCACAAAAACGTCATACCGCGGAATCATGTAAAAAATGTCAAAAACGGTCAAAAATGTCACAAAAACGTCATACCGCGAAATGATGTCAAAAATGTCACAAAAACGTCATACCGCGGGATGATGTCAAAAATGTCACAAAGATGTCATACCGCAGGATCATGTCAAAAACGTCATAAAAAGATCAAAAATGTCTCAAAAACGTCATACGGCGGTATGATGTCAAAAATGTCACAAAAACGTCATACCGCGGTATGAGGTCCAAAATGTCACAAAAACGTCATACCGCGGGATGATGTCAAAAATGTCACAAAAACGTCATACCGCGGAATCATGTAAAAAATGTCACAAAAATGTCACAATAACGTCATACCGCGGGATAATGTCAAAAATGTCACAAATATGTCATACCGCAGGATCATGTCAAAAACGTCATAAAAAGATCAAAAATGTCTCAAAAACGTCATACCGCGGTATGATGTCAAAAATGTCACAAAAACGTCATACCGCGGTATGAGGTCAAAAATGTCACAACAACGTCATACCGCTGTATGAGGGAAAAAGTGTCAAAAAAACGTCATACCGCGGAATCATGGCAAAAATGTCACAAAAAGGTCAAAAATGTCACGAAAACGTCATGCCGCGGAATGTTGTCAAAAATGTCACAAAAACGTCATACCGTCGGATGATGTCAAAAATATCACAAAAATTTCATACCGCAGTATGATGTCAAAAATGTCACAAAAGCGTCATACCGCGGTATGAGGTAAAAAGTGTCACTAAAACGTCATACCGCAGAATCATGGCAAAAATGTCACAAAAAGGTCAAAAATGTCACAAAAACGTCATACCGCGGAATGATGTCAAAAATTTCACAGAAAAGTCATACCGCGGTATGAGGTCAAAAATGTCACAAAAACGTCATACCGCGGAATCATGTAAAAAATGTCAAAAACGGTCAAAAATGTCACATAAACGTCATACCGCGGAATGATGTCAAAAATGTCACAAAAACGTCATACCGCGGTATGAGGTCAAAAACGTCTCAAAAGTCACAAAAACGTCATACCGCGGTATGAGGTCAAAAATGTCAAAAAAGGTCAAAAATATCACAAAAACGTTAAACCACGGTATGAGGTCAAAAATGTCACAAAAACGTCATACCACAGTATGAGGTAAAAAACGTCACAAAAGTCACAAAAATTTCATACCACGGTATGAGGTCAAAAATGTCACAAAAACGTCATACCGCGGGATGAGGTCAAAAATGTCGCAAAAACGTCATACCGCTGTATGAGGTCCAAAATGTCACAAAAACGTCATACTGCGGAATGATGTCAAAAATGTCACAAAAACGTCATACCGCGGGATGATGTCAAAAATGTCACAAAAACGTCATACCGCGGGATGAGGTCAAAAATGTCACAAAAGCGTCATACCGCGGAATCATGTAAAAAATGTCACAAAAATGTCACAAAAACGTCATTCCGCGGGATAATGTCAAAAATGTCATAAAAAGATCAAAAATGTCTCAAAAATGTCATACCGCGGTCTGAAGTCAAAAATGCCTAAAAAACGTCACACCACGGGATGATGTCAAAAATGTCACAGAAGGGTCAAAAATGTCTCAAAAACGTTATACCGCGGTATGAGGTCAAAAATGTCACAAAAACGGCATTTCGCGGTATGAGGTCAAAAACGTCACAAAAACGTCATACCGCGGTATGGGGTCAAAAACGTCACAAAAGTCACAAAAACGTCATACCGCGGTATGAGGTCAAAAATGTCGCAAAAACGTCATAACGCGGTATGAGTTCAAAAACGTCACGAAAACGTCATACCGCGGTATGAGGTCAAAAATGTCACAACAACGTTATACCGCGGGATGAGGTCAAAAATGTCACAAAAACGTTATACCACGGTATGAGGTCAAAAATGTCGCAAATACGTCATTCCGCAGAATGAGGTCAAAAATGTCACAAAAATGTCAAAAATGTCACAAAAACGTCATGCCGCGGTATGAGGTCAAAAATGTCACAAAAACGTCATACCGCGGTCTGAAGTCAAAAATGCCTAAAAAACGTCACACCACGGGATGATGTCAAAAATGTCACAAAAAGGTCAAAAATGTCTCAAAAACGTGATGCCGCGATATGAGGTCAAAAATGTCAGAAAAACGTCACACCGCGGGATGATGTGAAAAATGTCACAAAAATTTCATACCGCAGTATGGTGTCAAAAATGTCACAAAAACGTAATAACGCGGGATGAGGTCAAAAATGTCACAAAAACGTCATACCGTGGGATGATGTCAAAAATATCACAAAAATTTCATACCGCATTATGATGTCAAAATGTCACAAAAACGTCATACCGCGGTATGAGGTAAAAAGTGTCACTAAAACGTCATACCGCAGAATCATGTCAAAAATGTCATAAAAAGATCAAAAATGTCTCAAAAACGTCATACCGCGGTCTGAAGTCAAAAATGCCTAAAAAACGTCACACCACGGGATGATGTCAAAAATGTCACAGAAGGGTCAAAAATGTCTCAAAAACGTGATGCCGCGATATGAGGTCAAAAATGTCAGAAAAACGTCACACCGCGGGATGATGTGAAAAATGTCACAAAAATTTCATATCGCAGTATGGTGTCAAAAATGTCACAAAAACGTAATAACGCGGGATGAGGTCAAAAATGTCAAAAAAACGTCATACCGTGGGATGATGTCAAAAATATCACAAAAATTTCATACCGCAGTATGATGTCAAAATGTCACAAAAACGTCATACCGCGGAATGAGGTAAAAAGTTTCACTAAAACGTCATACCGCAGAATCATGTCAAAAATGTCACAAAAAGGTCAAAAATGTCACAAAAACGTCATGCCGCGGAATGTTGTCAAAAATATCACAAAAACGTCATACCGTGGGATGATGTCAAAAATATCACAAAAATTTCATACCGCAGTATGATGTCAAAAATGTCACAAAAACGTCATACCGCGGGATGAGGTCAAAAATGTCACAAAAAAGTCATTCCGCGGGATGATGTCAAAAATTTCACAAAAACGTCATACCGCGGAATCATGTCAAAAATGTCACAAAGTCATACCGCGGTACAAGGTCAAAAATGTCACAAAAACGTCATGCCACAGAATCATGTAAAAAATGTCACAAAAAGGTCAAAAATGTCACAAAAACGTTATACCGCGCTATGAGGTCAAAAATGTCACAAAAACGTCATACCGCGGTCTGAGGTCAAAATCGTCACAAAAGTCACAAAAACGTCATACCGCGGTATGAGGTCAAAAATGTCACAAAAACGTCATACCGCGGAATGTTGTCAAAAATATCACAAAAACGTCATACCGTGGGATGATGTCAAAAATATCACAAAAATTTCATACCGCAGTATGATGTCAAAAATGTCACAAAAACATCATACCACGGGATGAGGTCAAAAATGTCACAAAAAAGTCATTCCGCGGGATGATGTTAAAAATTTCACAAAAACGTCATACCGCGGAATCATGTCAAAAATGTCACAAAAACGTCATGCCACGGAATCATGTAAAAAATGTCACAAAAACGTTATACCGCGGTATGAGGTCAAAAATGTCACAGAAACGTCATACCGCGGTATGAGGTTAAAAATGTCACAAAAACGTCATACCGCGTAATCATGTCAAAAATGTCACAAAAACGTCATGCCACGGAATCATGTAAAAAATGTCACAAAAACGTTATACCGCGGTATGAGGTCAAAAATGTCACAAAAACGTCATACCGCGGTATGAGGTCAAAAACGTCACAAAAACGTCATACCGCGGTATGGGGTCAAAAACGTCACAAAAGTCACAAAAACGTTATCCCGCGGTATGAGGTCAAAAATGTCACAAAAACGGCATTTCGCGGTATGAGTTCAAAAACGTCACGAAAACGTCATACCGCGGTATGAGGTCAAAAATGTCACAACAACGTTATACCGCGGGATGAGGTCAAAAATGTCACAAAAACGTCATACCGCGGAATGATGTCAAAAATTTCACAGAAAAGTCAAACCGCGGTATGAGGTCAAAAATGTCATAAAAAGATCAGAAATGTCTCAAAAACGTCATACCGCGGTATGAAGTCAAAAATGTCACAAAAACGTCATACAGCGGTATGAGGTCAAAAATGTCAAAAAAACGTCATACCGCGGTATTAGGTAAAAAGTGTCACAAAAACGTCATACCGCGGAATCATGGCAAAAATGTCACAAAAAGGTCAAAAATGTCACAAAAACGTCATACCGCGGAATGATGTCAAAAATTTTCACAGAAAAGTCATACCGCGGTATAATGTCAAAAATGTCACAAAAACGTCATACCGCGGTATGAGGTCAAAAATGTCACAAAAACGTCATACCGCGGTATGAGGTCAAAAATGTCACAAAAACGTCATACCGCGGTATGAGGTAAAAAGTGTCACAAAAACCTCATACCGCGGAATCATGTCAAAAATTTCACAGAAAGGTCAAAAATGTCTCAAAAACGTGATGCCGCGATATGAGGTCAAAAATGTCAGAAAAACGTCACACCGCGGGATAATGTGAAAAATGTCACAAAAATTTCATACCTCAGTATGGTGTCAAAAATGTCACAAAAGTCACAAAACGTCATACCGCGGTATGAGGTCAAAAATGTCGCAAAAACGTCATAACGCGGTATGAGTTCAAAAACGTCACGAAAACGTCATTCCGCGGTATGAGGTCAAAAATGTCACAAAAACGTTATACCGCGGGATTAGGTCAATAGTGTCACAAAAACGTCATACCGCGGAATGATGTCAAAAATTTCACAGAAAAGTCATACCACGGTATGAGGTCAAAAATGTCACAAAAACGTCATACCGCGGTATGAGGTCAAAAATGTCACAAAAACCTCATTCCGCGGAATGATGTCAAAAATTTCACAAAAAAGGCATTCCGCGGGATGATGTCAAAAATGTCACAAAAGTCATACCGCGGTATAAGGTCAAAAATGTCACAAACACGTCATGCCACGGAATCATGTAAAAAAAGTCACAAAAAGGTCAAAAATGTCACAAAAACGTTATACCGCGGTATGAGGTCAAAAATGTCACAAAAACGTCATACCGCGGTATGAGGTCAAAATCGTCACAAAAGTCACAAAAACGTCATACCGCAGTATGAGGTCAAGAATGTCACAAAAACGTCATACCGCGGGATGAGGTCAAAAATGCCTCAAAAACGTCACACCGCGGGATGTTGTCAAAAATGTCACAAAAATTTCATACTGCAGTATGGTGTCAAAAATGTCACAAAAACATCATACCGCGGAATCATGTCAAAAATGTCACAAAAACGTCATATGGCGGGATAATGTAAAAAATGTCATTAAAAAGGTCAAAAATGTCACAAAAACGGCATACCACGGTATGATGTCAAAAATGTCACAAAAATATCATACCGTGGAACGATGTCAAAAATGTCACAAAAACGTCACATTGCGGGATGAGGTCAAAAATGTCACAAAAACGTCATACCGCGGAATCATGTCAAAAATGTCACAAAACGTCAGACCGCGGGATGATGTCAAAAATGTCACAAAAACGTCATATGGCGGGATAATGTAAAAAATGTCATCAAAAAGGTCAAACATGTCACAAAAACGGCATACCACGGATTGATGTAAAAAATGTCACAAAAACGTCATACCGCGGAATCATGTCAAAAATGTCACAAAAACGTCACATCGCGGGATGAGGGCAAAAATGTCACAAAAACGTCACATAGCGGGATGAGGGCAAAAATGTCTCAAAAACGTCATACCGCGGGATGAGGTCGAAAATGTCACAAAAATGTCACAAAAACGTCATACCGCGGAATGATGTCAAAAATGTCACAAAAACGTCATACCGCGGTATGAAGTCAAAATCGTAATAAAAGTCACAAAAACGTCATACCGCGGTATGATGTCAAAAATGTCACAAAAACGTCATGCCACGGAATCATGTAAAAAATGTCACAAAAAGGTCAAAAATGTCACAAAAACGTTATACCGCGGTATGAGGTCAAAAATGTCACAAAAACGTCATACCGCGGTATGAGGTTAAAAATGTCACAAAAATTTCATACCGCAGTATGGTGTCAAAAATGTCACAAAAACGTAATAACGCGGGATGAGGTCAAAAATGTCACAAAAATTTCATACCACGGAATGAGGTCAAAAATGTCACAAAAACGTCATACCGCGGTATGAGGTCAAAAACGTCTCAAAAGTCACAAAAACGTCATACCGCGGTATGAGGTCAAAAATGTCGCAAATACGTCATACCGCGGTATGAGGTCAAAAATGTCACAAAAAGGTCAAAAATGTCACAAAAACGTAATACCGCTGTATGAGGTCCAAAATGTCACAAAAACTTCATACCGCGGAATGATTTCAAAAATGTCACAAAAACGTCATACAGCGGAATCATGTAAAAAAATGTCACAAAAAGGTCAAAAATGTCACAAAAACGTCATAACGCGGGATGAGGTCAAAAACGTCACGAAAACGTCATACCGCGGTATGAGGTTAAAAATGTCACAGAAAAGTCATACCGCGGTATGAGGTCAAAAATGTCACAAAAACGTCATACCGCGGTATGAGGTCAAAAATGTCACAAAAACGTCATACCGCGGTATGAGGTCAAAAATGTCACAAAAACGTCATACAGCGGAATCATGTAAAAAAATGTCACAAAAAGGTCAAAAATGTCACAAAAACGTCATAACGCGGTATGAGGTCAAAAACGTCATAACGCGGTATGAGGTCAAAAACGTCACGAAAACGTCATACCGCGGTATGAGGTCAAAAATGTCACAAAAACGTTTTACCGCGGGATGAGGTCAAAAATGTCACAAAAACGTCATACCGCGGTATGAGGTCAAAAATGTCACAAAAACGTCATACCGCGGTATGAGGTCAAAAATGTCACAAAAACGTCATACCGCGGAATCATGTAAAAAATGTCAAAAAAGGTCAAAAATGTCACAAAAACGTTATACCACGGTATGAGGTCAAAAATGTCGCAAATACGTCATTCCGCAGAATGAGGTCAAAAATGTCACAAAAATGTCAAAAATGTCACAAAAACGTCATACCGCGGTATGAGGTCAAAAATGTCACAATAATGTCTTACCGCGGAATGATGTCAAAAATGTCACAAAAACGTCATGCCGCGGTATGAGGTCAAAAATGTCACAATAATGTCTTACCGCGGAATGATGTCAAAAATGTCACAAAAACGTCATGCCGCGGTATGAGGTCAAAAATGTCACAAAAACGTCATACCGCGGTATGAGGTAAAAAGTGTCACAAAAACGTCATCCCGCGGAATCATCAAAATGTCACAAAAAGGTCAAAAATGTCACAAAAACGTCATCCTGCGATGTGAGGTCAAAAACGTCACAAAAGTCACAAAAACGTCATAACGCGGTATGAGGTCAAAAATGTCACAAAAACGTCATTAGGCAGGATGATGTCAAAAATGGTCCAAAAAGGTCAAAAATTTCACAAAAACATTATACCGCGGTATGAGGTCAAAAATGTCACGAAAACGTCATACCGCGGGATGAGGTCAAAAATGTCACAAAAACGTCATACCGCGGGATGAGGTCAAAAATGTCACAAAAACCTCATACCGCGGTATGAGGTAAAAAGTGTCACAAAAACCTCATACCGCGGAATCATGTCAAAAATTTCACAGAAAGGTCAAAAATTTCACAAAAACGTCATACCGCGGTATGAGGTCAAAAACGTCACAAAAGTCACAAAAACATCAAACCGCGGTATGAGGTCAAAAATGTCACAAAAACGTCATACAGCGGAATCATGTAAAAATGTCAGAAAAAGGTCAAAAATGTCACAAAAACGTCATAACGCGGTATGAGGTCAAAAACGTCACGAAAACGTCATACCGCGGTATGAGGTCAAAAATGTCACAAAAACGTTTTACCGCGGGATGAGGTCAAAAATGTCACAAAAACGTCATACCGCGGTATGAGGTCAAAAATGTCACAAAAACGTCATACCGCGGAATCATGCAAAAAATGTCAAAAAAGGTCAAAAATGTCACAAAAACGTTATACCACGGTATGAGGTCAAAAATGTCGCAAATACGTCATTCCGCAGAATGAGGTCAAAAATGTCACAAAAATGTAAAAAATGTCACAAAAACGTCATACCGCGGTATGAGGTCGAAAATGTCACAAAAATGTCTTACCGCGGAATGATGTCAAAAATGTCACAAAAACGTCATGCCGCGGTATGAGGTCAAAAATGTCACAAAAACGTCATACCGCGGAATCATGTAAAAAATGTCACAAAAATGTCACAAAAATGTCAAAAATGTCATAAAAAGATCAAAAATGTCTCAAAAACGTCATACCGCGGTCTGAAGTCAAAAATGCCTCAAAAACGTCACACCACGGGATGATTTCAAAAATGTCACAAAAAGGTCAAAAATGTCTCAAAAACGTGATGCCGCGATATGAGGTCAAAAATGTCAGAAAAACGTCACACCGCGGGATGATGTGAAAAATGTCACAAAAATTTCATACCGCAGTATGGTGTCAAAAATGTCACAAAAACGTAATAACGCGGGATGAGGTCAAAAATGTCACAAAAACGTCATACCGTGGGATGATGTCAAAAATATCACAAAAATTTCATACCGCAGTATGGGGTAAAAAGTGTCACTAAAACGTCATACCGCAGAATCATGTCAAAAATGTCACAAAAAGGTCAAAAATGTCACAAAAACGTCATACCGTGGGATGATGTCAAAAATATCACAAAAATTTCATACCGCAGTATGATGTCAAAAATGTCACAAAAACGTCATACCGCGGGATGTGGTCAAAAATGTCACAAAAAAGTCATTCCGCGGGATGATGTCAAAAATTTCACAAAAACGTCATACCGCGGAATCATGTCAAAAATGTCACAAAAACGTCATGCCACGGAATCATGTAAAAAATGTCACAAAAACGTTATACCGCGGTATGAGGTCAAAAATGTCACAAAAACGTCATACCGCGGTATGAGGTCAAAAATGTCACAAAAACGTCATACCGCGGAATCATGTCAAAAATGTCACAAAAACGTCATGCCACGGAATCATGTAAAAAATGTCACAAAAACGTTATACCGCGGTATGAGGTCAAAAATGTCACAAAAACGTCAGTCCGCGGTATGAGGTCAAAATCGTCACAAAAGTCACAAAAACGTCATACCGCAGTATGAGGTCAAGAATGTCACAAAAACGTCATACCGCGGGATGAGGTCAAAAATGCCTCAAGAACGTCACACCGCGGGATGATGTCAAAAATGTCACAAAAATTTCATACTGCAGTATGGTGTCAAAAATGTCACAAAAACGTAATAACGCGGGATGAGGTCAAAAAT
>JAMOIN010001554.1:0-38889 GCA_024666655.1 Dascyllus trimaculatus
TAAAGACTCTCTTTTGTGTCAAAGTGAAAACAGATTCCTACAAAGTAATTTCAAATATTCACTTATTTTAAAATGACTCACTTAATTCGACTCATGTACAGCCAGTTGGTGCTAGAAGTCCCACAGTTAGTGAAATGGAGATGACCAGAATGCAGTGAATGTGTCTCAGTGATTGTAGTAAAGACTCCTGTATCTGGAAGGTCCAGTCTCTGGTGGATCAGTGCTCCTGGATATAACTACACCATGAAGACTAAAGAAAACTTGTGAGAAAACAACTCATTGAAAAGGTTGTTGAAAAGCATCAGTCATGGAATGATACAAGGAAATTTCCTAGTCACTGAATTTCTCCTGGAGTCCAGTTAAATGCATCATTAAGAGATGGAAGGAATATGGACCATGAGTAAATCTGACTACAGCAGGATGTCCTCAAAAACTAAGAGACTAGTGAGGGAGGCCACCAAGACACATATGACTCCTCTGGAGGAGTTACAAGCTTCAGCAGCTGAGATAAGAGAGACTGTTGTCTGTTCTTCACCAGTCAAAGCTTTATGGAGACAAAGAGAAAGACACTGTTGGAAGAAGCTCATATTAAATCTGGACTAGAGTCACCAGAAGACATGTGGAGACTCTGAAGTCGACTTGAAGAAGGTTCTTTGGTCTGAGGAGAAAAAAATGGTGTTTTGGTTTTTTGGCCATCAGACTAGATGATGTGTTTCACAGACACCAAACCACTGCACATCATTAAAAACAGACCATCCTCATTGTCAAGCACGGTGGTGGCAGCATCATGATGTGAAGCATGGTGGTGGCATCATTATAATGTGAAGCATGGTGGTGGCAGCATCATATGAAGCATGGTGGTGGCAGCATCATGATGTCAAGCATGGTGGTGGCAGCATCATGATGTGAAGCACGGTGGCGGCAGCATCATGATGTGAAGCATGGTGGCAGCAGCATCATGATGTGAAGCATGGTGGCGGCAGCATCATGATGTGAAACATGGTGGTGGCAGTATCATGATGTGAAGCACTGTGGCGGCAGCATCATGATGTGAAGCATGGAGGTGGCATCATGATGTGAAGCACAGTGGCGGCAGCATCATGATGTGAAGCATGGAGGTGGCATCATGATGTCAAGCATGGTGGTGGCAGCATCATGATGTGAAGCATGGTGGTGGCAGTATCATGATGTGAAACACGGTGGCGGCAGCATCATGATGTGAAGCATGGAGGTGGCATCATGATGTGAAGCATGGTGGTGGCAGCATCATGATGTGAAGCATGGTGGCGGCAGCATCATGATGTAAAGCATGGTGGTGGTAGCATCATGACGTGAAGCATGGTGGTGGCATCATGATTTGAAGCATGGTGGAGGCATCATGATGTGAAGCATGGTGGTGGCATCATGATGTAAAGCATGGTGGTGGCATCATGATGTGAAGCATGGTGGTGGCATCATGATGTAAAGCATGGTGGTGGCATCATGATGTGAAGCATGGTGGTGGCATCATGATGTGAAGCATGGTGGTGGCATCATGATGTAAAGCATGGTGGTGGCATCATGATGTGAAGCATAGTGGTGGCATCATGATGTAAAGCATGGTGGTGGCATCATGATGTGAAGCATGGTGGTGGCGCCATCATGACGTGAAGCATGGTGGTGGTGGCATCATGATGTGAAGCATGGTGGTGGCATCATGATGTAAAGCATGGTGGTGGCATCATGATGTGAAGCACGGTGGTGGCGGCATCATGACGTGAAGCACGGTGGTGGCGGCATCATGACGTGAAGCATGGTGGTGGCAGCATCATGATGTAAAGCATGGTGGTGGCATCATGATGTGAAGCATGGTGGTGGCAGCATCATGATGTGAAGCACGGTGGTGGCGGCATCATGACGTGAAGCACGGTGGTGGCGGCATCATGACGTGAAGCATGGTGGTGGCAGCATCATGATGTAAAGCATGGTGGTGGCATCATGACGTGAAGCACGGTGGTGGCGGCATCATGACGTGAAGCACGGTGGTGGCGGCATCATGATGTGAAGCATGGTGGTGGCATCATGATGTGAAGCATGGTGGTGGCATCATGATGTGAAGCATGGTGGCGGCAGCATCATGATGTGAAGCACGGTGGTGGCAGCATCATGATGTGAAGCACGGTGGTGGCAGCATCATGACGTGAAGCACGGTGGTGGCAGCATCATGATGTGAAGCATGGTAGTGGCAGCATCATGATGTGAAGCATGGCGGTGGCAGCATCATGATATGAAGCACGGTGGTGGCAGCATCATGATGTGGGGATTCTTCTCGGCAGCAGGCCCTGGAAGGCTTGTAAAGGTAGAGGTTACATTAATGTGATCTGATAGAGAACTGAGACATGGGATAAGATTTGTTTTCCAGAGAAACAATGAGCTGAAGCAAAGCTCCACCAAAGCAGTTTAAAGACAACAAGGTGAATCTTCTGGAGGCCGAGTCAGAGCCCAGACCTCAATCCAACTGAGAATTTGTGACTGGACTCATGATCCTTGAGAAACCTGACAGAGTTTAAGGAGTTGTACAAAGAAGAATGATGTAAAACTGCAGCCTCCAGATGTTCGGACTGATTGAGACCAACACAGGATCAATGCTGTTACTGAACACAGTCACTTATATTACATTTTATTTTTTAAATGTTTGGCATTACTTGGACATTAAAGAGTCTTTTTAGTAAACTGTTGTCAAAAAAGCCAAATTAAATCAACCACAATTCAGTTTTTAAATGTCCTGAATGGATAAAGCCGAACACAACTGCGTATTTTCACCTGGAAAATGGGCATCAAGTAAGTTTCTCACATAACGTACCTGCAGACATTCGACGGGGTTGTTCTTCCCACACTTTGACACAATTTCTTCATCAGCTGCTGATTTCAGTTCACACCTGCTTCTCACCTGCCGCTTTTGCAAAGCTGTAACCGCCGGCTTTTAGTTTCCGTGCTCCAAAAAAGCAAAGCGACAAGGCAGGAAGCTTTCGTAGGAGGGTTAATGTTGTTGTTTTTGCCACATGTGGTGCAAATAAGCAGTATAGTTCCCCAAAAAGATCTGCACGAGAGAAACTCTGTGTGACCTCAAGCATCAGGCGAGTAATTATTGCACTTATCCTGCATTTATGTCATGTGGGAGTTGCAATAATTAGACTTTAAAGCAGCGTTCATGTCAAAATTCACATTGTAATCCAGTCGTAATGCTGATTAGAAAACGTTAAAACCCTGCAAACTGGTGCCGTGACTTAAGACATTCACCTCCACACCATTCAACATCCATGAGGAGCCGCCGTGCTAATGCTAGGAGGCTAACATTAGCACTCTTTACACCTTACATCACTTGCCGCTCTTGTTGTGTCAACACCTGCAGAGTCACCGATCTACATGGGGTGTTGTCTGTCTTTTATCAGTGGGTCCATTAAGGTGACAATCAGAGGCCAGCAACCCGATCGGTTAATGGATTTGGAGCAGCTGGTTTGGGAGCTCCTCGTTCTGGAAGTCCCATAGAAAATGCTGTTTTACTCTCAGCTGAGGCAACGCTAGAGATTCGATGGTCAGCACCGTTTTTGACCTTGTTGACGTGTCCACATTGCCTTTTTAAATACTAGAAATAAATACTCAACACTAGGGATTTTTTGTGCCCCAATCCGATCTATTTCACATTAGCATCTGTGGATACCATTTTCCGAGACAACACACACTTCAAGTATTGTAGATTAGTTGTAGCGCCTGGTTGCGCCACCAGGTGGAGCCTCTTACTGCGAGCATTGTTGGGGTTTAGCTGGTAAAGGGGCACCATGACTAGGGATGCATACCAAGAACCGGTCTGTTTTGGTCCTGGTTCTAAATTGGGTCAGTACAGGAGTACCGCTAAGATTCTGGACAAATGATACTGTTGTCGGCATTTTTAATCCAGCTAACCGTCACGTAATCATGACACAGCAGGTGATGACGTAGCGCCTGCTTGCCTTTAGTCATCATGTCAGCCCTGAGAGCTAAACGTTCGCGGATGTGGACTCACTTTGAGAACTCGGCTGGATGCAACATTTGTCCCAAAGTGGTTGCGTCCAAGGGGGGAAACACCAGTAACTTAATGAAATACTTGCTAGGTACTCATGGAATAAAGCTGAACTACAGCGGCGTGTCTGACTGCTTATTAAGCTAAGCGGCTAACACTAACGCTGCGTCCTCCTCAGAGCAACTTCCCAGCTTCATCTCTGCTTCGACAACGGCAAGTCATGGTGAGCAGACTTGTTAAGTTTGTAGTTATTCACTCCGCGAATATAAGTAACCGTTATGCCTCTAATTGTAAACTACAAAAGCCCTCAGAGAGCTCATACCTCCGCCAAGGAGCTTCAGTCCACCCCCAACACAATCTCCCAGTTCACATATTTTGTATAGAACGTTACAGATACAAATGTAATTACAGGCAGTTCAAATGTCCTACCGACAATGCGGCCTTCACCCCATCCGACCTAATGAACAGGCGCGGCCTCTAGCGCAGCAGCTCCTAACATCCTCCCAGCTTCTTAGACAACCGGAGATAAGAATGCCGGCCCAACCGTGCGTATGTCGCTCAGGAAGGAAAGAGAACTCCGTCATTGTCGCTATCTGTCGCATGGAGACCCAAAATCTCATGTGGTCAGAGGGGGTTACCCCAAAAACAAGAGTGCCCTCTGGTGGCTTTTAGAGTAAACCGCATTTAATTGTCCACCTGGTTACACTTACATTAAAAAAAAAATTCCTGGATCCAGACGGTGATCCGGATCAGTCCCAGAATATCGTCATTTTGTTCCTTGTCCCATTTCACACATTTCCTGAACATTTCATCCAAATCCGTCCATGAGTTTTTGAGTTATTTTGAACACAAACAAACAAACAAACAAAACAACACCAACCATCACAGAACCTCCTTGGCGGAGGTAATAACGTTCATCCTTAAGGGAATGTGAACCGAGCAGTCGTAATGCAGGAATCCCCATTTACCGTAGCATTTAGCTTCTGTTGAAGCATTACATGGACAGCTCCTTCTAAGGCACTTTATTAGCATCACTGAGTGCATGGTGTGCTGCTAGTTTGTACCTTGTACTGTAAAACTAGTTGATTTGCTGAAGGCTAAAAGGCAGGTATTAAGAAAAGACTTCCCTGCTGTGAGATGTTACATGATGTTGCTGGTGTTACCCCCTCTAGTGGTAAAAAAAAAAAAAACGGTAATAAAAATGAATCTTTTAACATCTTTTCACATCTTTGTTTACACCAAATTACATGTAGTAATATCGATAAATATCGGTATCGACAGGCAGTATCGTATTGGTATCGATAAAATCCTAACGATATGCATCCCCAACCATGACAAAGCCTTCTGTGACACTTAATGACCACCGACCACTGAATACATTTATCTGGCTTATGGCTGTGTGTTTTTTTTATATTTGGACTCATCAGTCATGCAAAATATTAACCATTAAGGTGTGATTTTCTTAGAAATCATTGACACTGGAGACTTTTTCATTGCCTGGGAGAGTCCTGCTTCTTTTTTTTAAGACTTATCCAAGAAGAAGACTTCAATTAGTCCCTTTTCCATGACAGTTATGAACAGATTAATGCATGTATTCTACCTGTCTTGAACACTTCGTTTCCCCATAAATAACACCGTTGGAAGAAAGAGGCGAGTCAGAGTGAAGCCAGCTTTCCCTTCAACCAGTACAAACCACAGGGGCAAGACATTTTTAAGAATTTTCAAAAGGTTTATTACTTGTGCAATAATTTAGGCTCCCAGTATTTTAAAAAATATGTCTGTGACAGGCGACACACATCTAAAATATACTGGCTTCTTTTTACTTCTGTAACAAAATGGAACTGCCTTTAAATTCCCGCCAACATATTGCTCCAATATCTTAAAGTAAAACAGAACACAGTTACATTCCCTTTAACACCTACCGTATGAAGACAATGCTTACACATTAGAGTATATTAAAGAGTGTAATGACATCGAATAAAACTCGCCGCTATTATTATTATTATTATTATTATTATTATTACAAAGTGAGACCAAGATCACCAAACTACAGCACAAACGGTGGTGTAATTTACAGTACGTCTAAAGTTAATGTAAAAACTGTGCACAAAATACAGTAGCTACCATCAGTAGTAGTAGTAATATGGCACGCATGAGCTAAATACTTAATACAGCATTTAGAAACATCTGTCCAGATCAGATGTGCAGATGTGGGCATCTGGACGGCGAGGGCTTGGAGCCAGAGAGAGGAGAGTTAATTAGAAATCTGTATTTACAAAGCTGGAAATGTGACAACAGTCGTATTAGACGGGGAAGTTCTGACAATAAAAACACGTCTGCTGACAGAACTTGGTCTATCTTTTGTTCGAGCAGACAAAAAAGAAAATTTAGTGAAAAGGCAACGGCATCTTGGTCCCCTTCAGTCATCTTTATTAGCCTACATGTGTCAGAGCAAACTCCTTCCTCGGATGAAAAGAAAAGGTGCCGACACGACTCTGGCTCCAAGCCGTCAGCTGGGGTTTAAGAATCTGTTTTTCTACCCTTCATCTCCTCCGTCCTCCACCTTCTCCACCCACGAGCTCCTCCACTCAACGCCACTCATCCCGTCCGGACACACTCACAGTAGCAGAGCATTTCACGGGAGCAGCGTTTGTTCAGTTGGAGTCCTGCATCTCCACGCCTGAAGCCTCCTCGTCCACGCCGACGTCCGACTGCTCCACATCTGGAAGACATGCAGGTGTTGGGTTACGATTCGAGACGGAGGAAGTTACTGTAAAGCAGGTTCGGCATAGTCGGGCTTTCTGTGTGTTAGCTGCCTCAAAAAACACTTGATTATGTTGTTTTTTTTACAGTCAACATGTAAAGCAGTACTTCTTTACTGTGATTTGACTGGATATCATCTGTAATTGAACAAAATAGGAAAAATCATATTTCATCTCATCTTATTTTGCCTGATCTCATCTTATCTAGTCTTATTTTGTCTTCTCATATCATCTCATCTTGTCTCATCACATCTTATGTTATCTCGTCTCTTCTTGTCTTATCTCATCTCATCTTGTCTAATCTCATCTTATCTTGTCTCATCTGTCTTGCCTTATCTCTTCTTGTCTTATCTCATGTTGTCTCATCGTATCTCTTCTTGTCTTATCTCATCTCATCTTGTCTTATCTCATATCTTGTCTTATCTTATATCATCTCATCTTGTCTTATCTCATATCATTTTATTTTGTCTTATTGTCTTCTCATGTCATCTGATCTTATCTCATCCCATCTTATCTCATCTTATCTTGCCTTATCTCATCTTGTCTCATCTCATCTTATCTCATATCATCTTATATTGTCTTATCTCATCTTGTCTCATCTCATCTTATCTCATATCATCTTATCTTGTCTTATCTTGTCTTCTCATATCGTCTCATCTTGTCTTATCTTATCTCGTCTCATCTTGTCTTATGTAGTCTCATCTTGTGTTATCTCATCTTAACTTGTCCTATCTCATCTTGTCCTATCTCATCTTGCCTGATCTCTTCTCATCTGATCTTATCTCATCTTATCTAATCTCATTTTATCTTGTCTAATCTCATCTTGTCTCATCTCATCTTATCTCATATCATCTTATCTTGTCTTATCTCATCTTGTCTCATCTCATCTTATCTTATCTCATATGATCTTATCTTGTCTTCTCATATCGTCTCATCTTGTCTTATGTAGTCTCATCTTGTGTTATCTCATCTTATCTTGTCCTATCTCATCTTGTCTAATCTCATCTTGTCTCATCTTATCTCATCTTAACTTGTCTTATCTCATCTCGTCTTATCTCATCTCATTTAATCTCATCTTATCTTGTCTTATCTCATCTTGTCTAATCTCATCTTGTCTCATCTTATCTCATCTTAACTTGTCTAATCTCATCTTATCTCATCTCATTTAATCTCATCTTATCTCGTCTCTAACAACTTATAAAAACACAAACTTTTAATGAAGCCAATATTTACAGCAATGGTTCTTTTTACGGTTAACATGTAAATTAATACATTTTATTTTATTTTAATAGTAATTATCTGTGATTTGACAAAACAGGGAAAATCAGTAATTTAGTATTTTTCAATTCTTAATACACTAATTAATTTCATATATAATAATATTTATTGTAGTTTTACATACAGTTTTAAAAAACATTGTAATTTTACAGTTAAACACTGTAAAAGAAAAGTATGATTTGTAAAAATACTGATTTTTGATATGGACATAATTTAAAGTTTTGCCAGTTTCTTTTTTGGGGTGTTACCGTATGAATTAATGTATTTTTTAAATATTATTTTACAAGTTATGATCTGTAATGTAACAAAACAAGAAAAAAATGTAAAATAACAGTAAATTTAAAAAAAAAAAAGTACAGTTATAAAATGTAAAAGAAAAAACTTTTTACAGTGTAGGTGAGGTTTGGAGCTTAGTCACTTGTGAATAAGATCCTGAGAGACTGAAACTCCTCGGTCTGGAGTTTCAAAGGACTCTAACATGGATGATATGAGTTAAAGCTTCATAATCAGTCAGAAAGGAATCCATCTTTAAATACACTGAGATAAAAATAAAACCAGCCATGAAATGAGCAAAAACGTCTAAACTGAAGAGGCTAATATTCTACAGTCCCTGTTTTTTTTGGCTGTTATGGTGAAAACTGCAGCTCAGTTGCGTTTCAAAACGTCAAGTGGCTCTTAGAGGCAGCGTGATGCTAATAAACCCCATGAACGGCAGCAGATCCACACAGGACGGCTTCAGGTGACTCCCTCTGAGTGGAAAATTGCAGTTATTCTGAGTCGTGCTGCGTTCGGGAGCCAGCCGATTAGATGGACTCGATACTGACGTTCATTTTTCAACTCGCTGATGCGTCCAATCACAATATTATGCCGCAGTAAATCACAACACGTCCGCTCGCCGAGTGTTGCCCTGTTTTGTTCAGTTCCTGCGATCAGGTAAAGTGACTGCAGAGTGCGTCATTAGTACAAAGACGGGAAGACATCACAAGAAGTAACCTTTACGGAGACGGATGCTAATTTTTGACGGCCAGCCGGGGGAGAAAAATGCAAATTAACTGACATAAATGCCAGAAGCTTGAACGACTGTATGATTTTCACCGGTACGAACACCAGATAAGAGCAGAAGACGAAGGAGGAATGAACACCGTGGTGCAAATCTGAAGCAGCTGTAGCTCACTTGAGTGTTTCCACACTGTAAAATGATCAACATTATCTTATATAAGTATATAAGTATATATTTTTTAATCATTTACTTTTATTTTACAGATTTGCTGATTGCAAAAATGACTAAAACCAAAGCCAAGTGAAGTCCACATAATAATTATTAGGGGGCCAAGCCCGAGGGGCATGGGACACGCGTATGCTAGCATACGCGTTTCCCAGGCCCGAAGGGCTGGGAACCCTATTGTAATCGTTCAGATTATTATTAGGGGGCCAAGCCCGAGGGGCGTGGGACACGCGTATGCTAGCATACGCGTTTCCCAGGCCCGAAGGGCTGGGAACCCTATTGTAATCGTTCAGATTATTAGGGCCCGAAGCACTACAGTGCGTAGGACCCTATTGTTCTTCTAGTGTTTCTTTGGCGGTTTGGCGGTTTATTTTTCTTACGCCACTTTGAACCTCAATTTGACCCCCTAAACATGCTCAAAAACTCACCAAATTTGGCACACACATCAGGACTGGTGAAAAATTTGATATTTTGGGGGAATTACACATATGAATGGCAAAATGACTCAATAGCGCCACCTAGAAAATTGTGCTTTAGTGGAGTTAATACGGCTAGTTTCACGTAAACTCATGAAATTTGGTACACATGTACAGTAGCCCAAGACAAAAACATTCCTGCTTTTAAAATTTCAAAAAGGCTCAACAGCGCCCCCTAGAGCACGTAGTGTGCAGGCATTGGAATTTATCGAACTCCTCCCAGGATTTTTATCCCATCTTCACAAAATTCGCTGTGTGGCATCTAGACCCATCCAGGATGAAAAGTTATCAAAATCTTGTGGATACGTCACACGGTGTGGGCGTGGCATGGCGGCCATTTTGAACAAAAAGCTTAAGATTGTACAATGGAACACGTGCGCAGGCATTGGAAATTAACGAACTCCTCCCAGGATTTTTGTTCAATCTTCACCAAATTCGCTGTGTGGCATCTAGACCCCTCCAGGATGAAAAGTTATTAAAATCTTGTGGCTACGTCACACGGTGTGGGCGTGGCATGGCGGCCATTTTGAACAAAATCGCCATGTGGAGCGAAATTGGTTTTGGAGGTGAAGTGATACATGTAAAATCACCAAATCCACACAAAACCTCATTAATCTCAAGACCTAATATTTAATATACAATTCAGAAATGGGCGTGGTCAAACGGCTCCACAGCGCCCCCTAGAAATATTCAAATACTCATATAAAATCATTGCTTTATCCTACAAACATGAAATTTGGTACATACATATAGTATCCCAAGACCAACAGATTTGCACAGTCAAAATTCTAATCGGCTCTATGGCGCCCCCTAGACAAGGTCGTGTGGAGAGCAGTGCGGTGAGGAGCGAGGGCCCGTCCGACGCTGCTTGCAGCTTTAATTAGGGTCCGAGCACCGAATGGTGCGAAGACCCTATTGTAATGCTAGAGATTATTATTATTATTATTATTATTATTATTATTATTATTATTATTATTATTATTATTATTATTTTACCGCCAAATGAATTGCTTTTTTGAGGGCCTAAACATGCACCGATTCGCGTCAAAATCTGCACACACATCAGGACCGGTGAAAAATTTGATATTTTATTGGGTCTGTGTATGTGTGTCCCAAAATGGCTCCATAGCGCCCCCTGCAAAATTTTAAAAAGTGCTATTAGACTAACTGGAAGGACATTTCATCGACGGATACAAAATTTGGCAGACATGTTCAGCACATCAGGAAAGACATAAAAGTCAATCATAGCCATGCTCTAAACCCAACAGGAAGTGACATATCTTGCGTTAACTGTGAAAAATCTGTGATGAACTCCTCCTAGGGGGTAAGTCTTAGAGACCTGAAATTTGTTCTGTACATACAACCGACCTTCCTGATGAAAAGTTATAAAAGTCTTCTATGTCGGTCAAAGGGTGTGGCCATGGCAGCCCCCCCGAATTACTGATCCTTCGCCATGCCACAGGAAGTGCAGGTCTAACTCTCTGAACATGCTCCAATCTGAATGAAACTTTACATGTATGATCACAGACCTGCGCTGATGACATCCATATGATAATATTCACTCACAGTCATAGCGCCACCTTGTGGTAACAGGATTTTTGCTTTTTTAATACTTTTATGTACTGTTGTCAACCCGTTGTCCAGATTCACCTCAGACCTGCTGACATAAGCCTGAACACATTGATGATGAATCACAAAGAAAATGGTGACGTTTCATTTAAGGGCGTGTCTGTGGCGGCGTGGCGAATTTTGATGTTTCGCCATGAAATTTCAAGGGCCTATATCTCAGCTGAACAAGAACCTATCTGCTCCAAACTTCACATTCAGAATGTCATGTACAGTCTGAAGACATCCACACTCAAAAATTTTGAAATAGTCATAGCGCCACCAACTGGCAACGGGACGTTTTGGAATTACATTTGCCCATCCCATTGCCCTAAACTTGGTCAAATAATTCTGAAAATTGGTGTGATGAGTCTTCCCACCATGATCATGGCACAGTGTGAAGATTTTGGCATTTTATAAAACGCTGTTCCCGTGGCAACGCAAAGTTGATATGAAAAACAACTTGCCTTTGACAGCATTAGAATTATCAAACATCACCAAAATTTGCACATACATCACCACCAGCTGAAGGAAGAAAACTGTATGCATCTCAGCACAACACGTGCTATAGCGCCCCCTACAGCATTTTTAACAAACAGCCCCTGCAGTACATTTAACCTACGTCCACAAAATTTGGGGGACATATAGAACACATCAGGACGCACAAAAAATCCTCTTGGAGCCACGCCCTAAACCCAACAGGAAGTCCGCCATTTTGAATTAATTGGACAAATTTGACGAATGTTGTTCATTTTTGAGAACTATCTCCTCCTAGGGGATAACTCGCACAGACCTCAAATTTGACCAGTATATACACCAGGACATTATGATCAAAAGTTATAAAAAGCTTCCTCCAATGTCAAAGGGCGTGGCCATAGCAACCCCCTGAAGTTTGATGCTTCGCCATGAAACATCAACTGCTGTGTAAATATCCTCTGCTTGCTCCAATCTGCCTCAAACTTTGCATGTTTAATCACACTCCTGCCCTGACCACATCCATGTGCCAAAATACATTCACAGCTTGTGGCATAGCGCCCCCTGCAGCATTTTAAAAAATGGCCCACTCATCAAATTTAACCTACGTCTACAAAATTTGGCATGCATATGTAACACATCAGTGTGAACAAAAAAGTCTCTTGGAGCCATTCTCTAAGCCCAACAGGGAGTCGGCAATTTTGATTTCAATGTCGGATTTTTGCTGTTTTTGCTCATTTTCAGAAATTAATTGCTCACAGACGATAACTCCAAAACATCTGAAATTGTGCCAATATATGGAACACATCTTCAGGTTGAAAATAGGTGAAAATCATATGCCAAACCCAAAGGGCGTGGCCATGGCGGCCGACTGAACTTTGATGCTTCGCCAGAAAGGAGGAAGTCTTGTTAAATCCCCTGTATGTGCTGCTATCTGCCTCAAAACATTAAATGTGTGATCAGGTTACAGCCCTGATGATTTCCATACACCAATATACAGTCACAGTGATAGCGCCACCTGTTGGATGGACAGTAAGTGCTGCATAAACACTCTGTAATAATCCAATCTGGCAGAAATTTGACCTGTGTGTTCAGAATCCAGCCCTGGTTGCATTCATGGGCCTAAATGCGCTCCCGGTCGCAGCATCGCCTGACGGATGTGCTTGGGGTCGCCGACAAGCAAGGGGTGCGAGGACCCGTTCATCGCTGCTTGCAGCTTTAATTAGGGGGCCAAGCCCGAGGGGCGTGGGAGACGCGTATGCTAGCATACGTGTTTCCCAGGCCCGAAGGGCTGGGAACCCTATTGTAATCGTTCAGATTATTATTATTATTTACCCTTTTTATTTTTCCGTTGATAAAAGTCATGCTGCAGGCTACACCGTGCAAGGGAGTGTGGTGCAATTTGGAGGGTTGGTCCAGACCCCTGCCCTTACCTCAGATGCAAAAAATTGCACATGTTTGCCAGCAGGGGGCGCTATAACCAAAGGCAACACGTTTTGGGTTATAACTCCCACACCGTATGTTGCACATTCAAAAACCTCATATCCACAGATTCCCTGAATAGCACTGAATCATCTAGGATAAGCCACGCCCATTTCCGCCTATAATTTTTTTTCGCAATATCGCAAAAACTGGAAAACCTACTTTTTCGAACTCCTCCTTCAGTTTTTGTCCAATCAGCATTAAACTTGGCACATACAGTCTTCAGTTGGACCTGATCAAAAGTTATCAAAAGAATTTTGTTCCGTCTAAATATGCGCAAATTATTAACGCATACATTTTTATAGCTAGCTATAAAACCGCCAACTGTTGCATATCTTGGTGAAAACAAATGCTAATAACACCAAACCTGAGATCTCCTGTTGTCATGTGACTGTGGGGGTATAAGCAAAATTTGGCTCATGTTGGCCACTAGGGGACGCTGCAACTGTGGGAAATTTATATCTTTTAAATGGCAAGACCCATTTTCCCAAATTTTGGTAGGTATGATGCTGAGTCACTCCTGAGGCCATATCTTAATGTTATTCATGAATGGTCAAAGTGGGCGTGGCTTATTACAAGGCAAACAACAAACATTTATTTCAGCTAAACTATTAGGCTCTGAACTGTGAAAATTACAGGGTCTATGTAGAAGAGCACACAGACCACCCACACCAAAAAATGTGCGTCTACTCCACAAGGTGGCGCTATAACGGTTGCAAACGCACTTTGGCCTGTAACTTTCACGTTTCAAATCAGGTGTTCGTAAACTTTATATCTACGTGTTCCCTAAATAGTGTCGCATCTTCTGACATAGGTCACGCCCACTTCCACTGCACATTTCTCTGTCTACGTCCGTACACATCAGAAACCTACTTTTTCGAACTCCTCCTACAGTTTACACTCTATCTCCACCAAACTTCGCACATATAATCTCCAGACGTGCACGAGCAAAAGTTATCAAAAGAATTTTGCTACTCCAAAAAATGTGTGACTTATAAATACACATTTTTTTGTGCTAGCTAAAAAGCACATACCGTTGCATATTTTTGTCAATGTGAAAGCTGTTGACATTGAACTCAACTCACTCGTGTCAAAGGTCAACCAGAGGCTCTGTGCCAAATTTGGCGCAAATTGGCCAATAGGGGGCACTATAAACAGGAAAAATTCAAACGACATGAAAGTTGATCAGATTGGTACCAAATTTGGTGAGCATGATGTGGGTTCACTCCCGAGGCCAGCCGTAAAATGTAGTAATGTTTGGTGAAAGTGGGCGTGACTTGTTACAGCTGACACATTCAGCCTTTCACGCTTCCGCTGCTCTTCCCATTACCATTACAACACTGCTAGTGAGACGGTGGCCGGTATCCTGACGCTCACCCCGTGCCCGTGGTCCTTTTGGCCGGACCGCCGTTGGCTCGGCGAGACCTGGGCTCCGTGAGACCTGGGGACCGAGTCGCCCAAGGGGGCTTGGCCCCCTTTCATAACTGCTTGCAGTTCTAGTTAGGGTCCGAGCACCGAATGGTGCGAAGACCCTATTGGAATGCTAGAGATTATTATTATTATTTTACCGCCAAATGAATTGCTTTTTTGAGGGCCTAAACATGCACCGATTCGCGTCAAAATCTGCACACACATCAGGACCGGCGAAAAATTTGATATTTTATGGGGTCTGTGTATGTGTGTCCCAAAATGGCTCCATAGCGCCCCCTGCAAAATTTAAAAAAGTGGTATTAGACTAACTGGAAGGACATTTCATCTACAGCTACAAAATTCTGCAGGCATATTCAGCACATCAGGAAAGACAAAAAAGTCAATCACAGCCATGCTCTAAACCCAACAGGAAGTGACATATCTTGCGTTAACTGTGAAAAATCTGTGATGAACTCCTCCTAGGCGGTTAGTCTTAGAGACCTGAAATTTGGTCCGTACATACAACAGACCATCCTGATGAAAAGTTATAAAAGTCTTCTATGTCGGTCAAAGGGTGTGGCCATGGCAGCCCCCCGAAATACTGATCCTTCGCCATGCAACAGGAAGTGCAGGTCTAACTCTCTGAACATGCTCCAATCTGAATGAAACTTTACATGTTTGATCACAGACCTGAGCTGATGTCATCCATATGATAATATTCACTCACAGTCATAGCGCCACCTTGCGGCAACAGGAGTTTTGCTTTTTTTAATACTTTTATGTACTGTTGTCAACCCGTTGTCCAGATTCACCTCAGACCTGCTGACATAAGCCTGAACACATTGATGGTGAATCACAGAGATGTGAAGATTTTGGCATTTTATAAAACGCTGTTGCCGTGGCAACGCAAAGTTGATTTGAAAAACAACTTGCCTTTGACAGCTCAAGAATTATCCAAACATCACCAAAATTTGCACACACATCACCACCAGGGAAAGGAAGAAAACTGTATGCATCTCAGCACAGCACGTGCTATAGCGCCCCCTACAGCATTTTTAACAAACAGCCCCTGCAGTACATTTAACCTATGTCCACAAAAGTTGGGGGACATATAGAACACATCAGGACGCAAAAAAAATCCTCTTGGAGCCACGCCCTAAACCCAACAGGAAGTCCGCCATTTTGAATTAATTGGACAAATTTGGACGAATGTTGTTCATTTTTGAGAACTATCTCCTCCTAGGGGACAACTCGCGCAGACCTCAAATTTGACCAGTATATACACCAGGACATTATGACCAAAAGTTATAAAAAGCTTCCTCCAATGTCAAAGGGCGTGGCCATAGCAACCCCCTGAAGTTTGATGCTTCGCCATGAAACATCAACTGCTGTGTAAATATCCTCTGCTTGCTCCAATCTGCCTCAAACTTTGCATGTTTAATCACACTCCTGCCCTGACACCATCCATCTGCCAAAATACATTCACATCATGCGGCATATCGCCCCCTGCAGCATTTTAAAAAATGGCCCACTCATCAAATTTAACCTACGTCTACAAAATTTGGCATGCATATTTACCACATCAGTGTGAACAAAAAAGTCTCTTGGACCCATTCTCTAAACCCAACAGGAAGTCGGCAATTTTGATTTCAATGTCGGATTTTTGCTGTTTTTGCTCATTTTCAGAAATTAATTGCTCACAGACAATAACTCCAAAACATCTGAAATTGTGCCAATATATGGAACACATCTTCAGGTTGAAAATATGTGAAAATCATATGCCAAACCCAAAGGGCGTGGCCATGGCGGCCGACTGAACTTTGAAGCTTCGCCAGAAAGGAGGAAGTCTTGTTAAATCCCCTGTATGTGCTGCTATCTGCCTCAAACTTTAAATGTGTGATCAGGTTACAGCCCTAATGATTTCCATACACCAATATACAGTCGCCGTGATAGCGCCACCTGTTGGATGGACAGTAAGTGCTGCATAAACAGTCTGTAATAATCCAATCTGGCAGAAATTTGACCTGTGTGTTCAGAATCCAGCCCTGGTTGCATTCATGGGCCTAAATGCGCTCCCGGTCGCAACATCGCCTGACGGACATGTTTGGGGTCGCCGACCAGCAAGGGGTGCGAGGACCCGTTCATCGCTGCTTGCAGCTTTAATTATTATTATTTTTATTTTTCCGTTGATAAAAGTAGTGCCGCAGGCTAAACCGTGCAAGGGAGGGAGGTGCCATTTGGAGGGCTTGTCCAGACCCCTGCCCTTACCTCAGTTGCAAAAAATTGCACATGTTTGCCAGCAGGGGGCGCTATAGCCAAAGGCAACACGTTTTGGATTATAACTCCCACACCGTATGTCGCACATTCAAAAACCTCATATCCACAGATTCCCTGAATAGCACTGAATCATCTGGGATAAGCCCCGCCCATTTCCGTCTATAATTTTTTTTCTCAAAATGGTAAAAACTGAAAAACCTACTTTTTCAAACTCCTCCTTGGGTTTTTGTCCAATCAGTGTGAAACTTGGCACGTACACTCTTCAGTTGGACCTGATCTAAAGTTATCAAAAGAATTTTGTTCCGTCTAAATATGTGCAAATTATTAACGCATACATTTTCATAGCTAGCTATAAAAATGCTAACTGTTGCATATCTTGGTCAAAACAAATGCTACTGACACCAAACCAGAGATCTCATGTTGTCATGTGACTGTGGGGGTATGAGCTAAATGTGGCTCATGTTGGCCACTAGGGGGCACTGCAACTATGGGAAATTTATATCTTTTAAACGGCAAGAGCGATTTTTCCCAAATTTGGTAGGTATGATGCTGGGTCACTCCTGAGGCCATAGCTTAATGTTACTCATGAATGGTCAAAGTGGGCGTGGCTTATTACAAGATAAACAACAAACTTTTATTTCAGCTCAAGTATTATGCTGAGGACTCTGAAATTTACAGGGTATATATAGAACAGCACACAGACCACCCACACCAAAACTTGTGCATCTACTCCACTAGGTGGCGCTATAGCGGTTGCAAACGCACTTTGTACTGTAACTTTCACGTTTCAAATCAGGTGTTCGTAAACTTTATATCTACGTGTTCCCTAAATAGCGTCGCATCTTCTGACATAGGCCACGCCCACTTCCAGTGCACATTTCTCTGTCTACGTCTGTACACATCAGAAACCTACTTTTTCGAACTCCTCCTACAGTTTACACTCTATCTCCACCAAACTTCGCACATATAATTTCCAGATGTGCACGAGCAAAAGTTATCAAAAGAATTTTGCTACTCCAAAAAATGTGCGACTTATAAATACACATTTTTTTTGTGCTACCTAAAAAGCACATACCGTTGCATATTTTTGTCAACGTGAAAGCTGTTGACATTGAACTCAACTCACTCGTGTCAAAGGTCAACCAGGGGCTCTGTGCCAAATTTGGCGCAAATTGGCCAATAGGGGGCGCTATAAATAGGAAAAATTCAAACGACATGAAAGTTGATCAGATTGGCACCAAATTTGGTGAGAATGATGTGGGTTCACTCCCGAGGCCAGCCGTAAAATTTAGTAATGTTTGGTGAAAGTGGGCGTGACTTCTTACAGCTGAGAAGTCTGTCAGCTGTAAGAAGTCACGCTTGCGGTGCTCTTCCCATTACCATTACAACACTGCTGGTGAGACGTTGGCCGGTATCCTGACGCTCACCCCGTGCACATGGTCCTTCTGGCTGGACCTCCATGGGCTCCGCGGGACCGAGTCACGCGAGGGGGCTTGGCCCCCTTTTATAACTGCTTGCAGTTCTAGTTATTATTTACCCTTTTTATTTTTCCGTTGATAAAAGTCATGCTGCAGGCTACACCGTGCAAGGGAGGGTGGTGCAATTTGGAGGGTTGGTCCAGACCCTTGCCCTTACCTCAAATGCAAAAAATTGCACATGTTTGCCAGCAGGGGGCGCTATAACCAAGGGTAACATGTTTTGGGTTATAACTCCCACACCGTATGTCGTACATTCAAAAACCTTATATCCACAGATTCCCTGAATAGCACTGAATCATCTAGGATAAGCCACGCCCATTTCCGCCTATAATTTTTTTTCGCAATATCGCAAAAACTGGAAAACCTACTTTTTCGAACTCCTCCTTGAGTTTTTGTCCAATCAGCATGAAACTTGACACATACAGTCTTCAGTTGGCCCTGATCTAAAGTTATCAAAAGAATTTTGTTCCGTCTAAATATGCGCAAATTATTAACGCATAAATTTTTATAGCTAGCTATAAAACCGCCAACTGTTGCATATCTTGGTCAAAACAAATGCTAATAACACCAAACCTGAGATCTCATGTTGTCATGTGACTGTGTGGGTATGAGCAAAATTTGGCTCATGTTGGCCACTAGGGGGCGCTGCAACTATGGGAAATTCTTATCTTTTAAATGGCAAGACGCATTTTTCCCAAATTTGGTAGGTATGATGCTGGGTCACTCCTGAGTCCATATCTTAACGTTATTCATGAATGGTCAAAGTGGGCGTGGCTTATTACAAGATAAACAACAAACATTTATTTCAGCTCAAGTATTATGCTGAGGACTGTGAAATTTACAGGGTTTATATAGAAGAGCACACAGACCAGCCACACCAAAAATTGTGCGTCTACTCCACTAGGTGGCGCTATAACGGTTGCAAACGCACTTTGGCCTGTAACTTTCACGTTGCAAATCAGGTGTTCGTAAACTTTATATCTACGTGTTCCCTAAATAGTGTCGCATCTTCTGACATAGGCCACGCCCACTTCCACTGCACATTTCTCTGTCTACGTCTGTACACATCAGAAACCTACTTTTTCGAACTCCTCCTACAGTTTACACTCTATCTCCACCAAACTTCGCACATATAATCTCCAGATGTGCATGAGCAAAAGTTATCAAAAGAATTTTGCTACTCCAAAAAATGTGTGACTTATAAATACACATTTTTTTTGTGCTAGCTAAAAAGCACATACCGTTGCATATTTTTGTCAACGTGAAAGCTGTTGACATTGAACTCAACTCACTCGTGTCAAAGGTCAACCAGAGGCTCTGTGCCAAATTTGGCGCAAATTGGCCAATAGGGGGCGCTATAAACAGGAAAAATTCAAACGACATGAAAGTTGATCAGATTGGCACCAAATTTGGTGAGCATGATGTGGGTTCACTCCCGAGGCCAGCCGTAAAATGTAGTAATGTTTGGTCAAAGTGGGCGTGACTTGTTACAGCTGACACATTGAGCCTTTCACGCTTCCGCTGCTCTTCCCATTACCATTACAACACTGCTAGTGAGACGGTGGCCGGTATCCTGACGCTCACCCCGTGCCCGTGGTCCTGTTGGCCGGACCGCCGTTGGCTCCGCGAGACCTGGGCTCCGTGAGACCTGGGGACCGAGTCGCGCAAGGGGGCTTGGCCCCCTTTCATAACTGCTTGCAGTTCTAGTTATTATTCGACGTTATTTTTCCGTTGGTAAAAGTGGTGCTGCAGGCTACACCGTGCAAGGGAGGGTGGTGCAATTTGGAGGGTTGGTCCAGACCCCTGTCCTTACCTCAGATGCAAAAAATTGCACGTGTCTGCCATCAGGGGGCGCTATAACCAAAGTCAACATGTTTTGGGTTATAACTCCCACACCGTATGTCGCACATTTAAAAAACTCATATCCACAGATTCCCTGAATAGCACTGAATCCTATGGGATAAGCCACTCCCATTTCCGCCTATAATTTTTTTTCGCAAAATGGCAAAAACTGGAAAACCTACTTTTTTGAACTCCTCCTTGGGTTTTTGTCCAATCAGCGTGAAACTTGGTAAATAAAGTCTTAAGTTGGACCTGATCTAAAGTTATCAAAAGAATTTTGTTCCGTCTAAATATGCGCAAATTAATAACGCAAAACTTTTTATAGCTAGCTATAAAAATGCTAACTGTTGCATATCTTGGTCAAAACAAATGCTAATACCACCAAACCTGAGATCTCATGTTGTCATGTGACTGTGGGGGTATGAGCCACATTTGGCTCATGTTGGCCACTAGGAGGCGCTGCAACTATTGGAAATTTATATCTTTTAAATGGCAAGACCAATTTTTACCAAATTTGGTAAGTATGATGCTGGGTCACTCCTGAGGCTATATCTTAACGCTATTCATGAATGGTCAAAGTGGGCGTGGCTTATTGCAAGATAAACAACAAACATCTATTTCAGCTCAAGTACTATACTGAGGACTGTGAAATTTACAGGATATATATAGAAGAGCACACAGACCACCCACACCAAAAATTGTGTGTCTACTCCACTAGGTGGCGCCATAACGGTTGCAAATGCACTTTGGCCTGTAACTTTCACATTTTAAATGACGTCTTGGTAAACTTTATATCTACGTGTTCCCTAAATAGTGTCGCATCTCCTGACATAGGCCACGCCCACTTCCACTGCACATTTCTTTTTGTACATCAATACACATCAAAAACCTACTTTTTTGAACTCCTCCTACAGTTTAAACTCCATCTTCCCCAAACTTTGCACATATAATCTCCAGACATGTCTGAGTAAAAGTTATCAAAAGAATTTTGCTACTCCAAAAAATGTGCGACTTATAAATACTCGATTTTTTCTGCTCGCTAAAAAGCACATACTGTGGCATATATTTGTCAACGTGAAAGCTGTTGACATTGAACTCAAGTCACTTGTGTCAGAGGTCATCCACAGGCTCTGTGCCAAATTTGGCGCAAATTGGCCAATAGGGGGCACTATAAACTGGAAAAATTCAAACTACATGAAAGTTGATCAGATTAGCACCAAATTTGGTGAGCATGATGTGGGCTTGCTCCCGAGGCCAACCGTAAAATTTAGTAATGTTTGGTCAAAGTGGGGGAGACTTGTTACAGCTGACACATTCAGCCTTTCACGCTTTCTGGTGCTCTTGCCGTTACCATTACAGCACTGCTGGTGATACTTTGGCCGGTATCATGACGCTCGCCCCGTGCCCGTGGTCCTTTTGGCCGGACCTCCGTGGGTTCGGCGAGACCTGGGGACCGAGTCGCGTAAGGGGGCTTGGCCCCCTTTCATAACTGCTTGCAGTTCTAGTTATAATTTTACAATGTTTGAGAGTAAAAATGCGGTTTTTACTTTATTAAAATCAGCAAAAAAAGTTGTTATTTTGCAGACATTTGCCGTCCTTTAGAAGAAAAATGATGTATATTTAGTGCTGAAAATGGTAAATAATAGTTAAACTGCTTTAAAGACTTTTCCTGTTTGTTGACTGTTCAAAAAAACTAAAACTCTAAATAATGTCCACCATAGAAATCTGCATTTTAACTCATAGTAATGATTTTTTTTACAAGTGTTTGAGTGAAAAGAATTCAGTTTAAATCAGCAAAAAATATTGTTGTTTTGCAACTATTTTCCAATATTTGGTGGGAAAATTATGTATATTAAATAATAAAAATGGTAATTTTGTTTTTAAATTTAACATTTTTCCTTGTTTTGTTCAATTCCAGATAATAATAACCAATAAAATTACAGAAAAAATATTAATTTACGTGTTAATTGTGAAAAAACAGACCAAAACTGTAAATAACTTATAAATAATCTATAAATAAAGCTAATTTATTCATTTACAGCGCTTAACTGTAAGCTTACACTATTTATAATGTATTCAAAGTATTTACATTTAACAGATATTTGCTGTTATTTGAAGAAAAAATATATATTGAGAATTAAGAAAATAGCAAATAATCTTTAAAAACTGTTATTTTATTGATTGATTTACAATTATTATTATTATTATAGGTATTTTTTGTTGTTTGTTTTAGACAGTTTGCTTGTTTTAGGCAGATCTAAAGCATAAAGTACAAAAGAAGACCTAACTAAGGGGTTAAATTGTCCCATAAATTGTCAACTTTGCTGTGTTTTACTCACGTTTAATTGACATTTTCGGTTTATCAAGTGGTCAGAAATAACAGGAGGAAGCACAGATTCCTGTCAAAAGCAGTAGCACAATCATCTGACCTCCAAAAGGCCAACTCTGAGCCGGAACCAAACCCTGATGGAGTGTTTTTACTGCTGTACTGTCTGTGAAGTAAATGATTTGAGTTCTTCTTCCACCACAGCCAGACCTTCTAAGGAATCCATGTGACTTTTGTTTGCACTTCCTGGTTTGCTTCTGATTGGCTGATCTGAACCTCACTGATCCAAACACCTTTCTCTCACCTTCAGCTTGTTCTTCCGGACTCTTTCTCTCGGCCTTGGCGTCCGGAGAAGTCGGCTCGTCCGGCGGCCAGCGGAGTTCGCCGCTCTCTACCTCGGTGGCGTCCGTCGGCTCGACCACGATGGAGGGAAGCCTCTTGGACAGCTTTGGATACCTTTCATGGGCATCTGGGAAGATCTGTGTGAAGCTCATGTAAGGTGAACTCGGAGGTTTGTCATATTTGGGGGGATTAAAGCGTCAAGACACACGTGAAGGAACAACAATGCGGCAACAAGCGGATTAGGAAACCTGCAAACCGTTAGCATCAGGTGGGAGATCTCTGTGAGGATGACTAAACCCATTTCTTTGATGTTTAACTTGAACCACGTCTCATGCTCTGTAGCGCAATTAATCAAGCTGCTATTTTTAGTTTGTAGCTAATCTGAACCTAAATGAGCAGAAGTTTGACTAAGAAGTAGAGTTTTTTTTAGACATCTGGAGCCATGGATGCTTAAACTTACCCACACAGCACGTTGCTAGCATTGCTAAAAATAAAAAGCATTTAAATGAGTTTATTTACTAATTTAGGAAACATGAATGACAACTGTATTAAAAAAACCCACAAGGCTGACAGAGGCCAATGAAATCTCATATTCACATTCTTGGTCCCCAGAGGATGAATGTGTTGATTTCGACTTCACGTCTTGCTCCATAATCTGGTCAAACTTATATTTATCATGTTAGATTTACGGCCAAATTACCTACAAATCCATTAGCGTTCCCATCAGCCTCAGTTGAATTTAGCGTTTACTGCTAATTAGCATATGTTAGCATGCTATTATGCTAAACTTGTATGCTTTTTTTCTTTTTTAATATCTACTGAAAATGTTTTCTCTCCATCAGACGTCTGGTTATTTTATTACTACTATCACTTGTGGTTCCCAAAACTCATTTAAATGCTAGCGACATAGCTCCATGGGTATGTTTAAGCATTCATGGCTTCATTGTTTAAATCTAGACTGAAAATTCTGAGCAATTTCTGCACGAATTGCAATGAAATCCCATATTTACATTCTTGGTCTCCGGAGGACGAGTCCAGACTCCTCTTCTAGCACAACAATCAGGCCAAACTTTAGTTTGTCCAGTTAGATTTACGACCAAATTACCAGCAAATCTAATAGCGTTCTCATTAGCCCCAGTCGAATTTAGCGTTTACTGCTAATTAGAATATGTTAGCATGCTATTATGCTAAACTTTTATGCTTTTATTTCTTTTTTAATATCGACTGAAAATGTTTTAACTCTGTTGGCCTTCTGGGTATTTTATTGCTATTGTCTTTCATGGTTCCTAAATTCGTAAATAAACTCATTTAGATGCTTTTTTATTTTTAGCAATGCTAGCAACACCGCTCTGTGGGTATGTTTAAGCATCCACGGCTCTACCACTTTAATCTAGACTGTAATTTCTGACCAATTACTGCATGAATTGCAATTAAATCTGATTGCAGACTTCTCCTCTAGCGCCACAATCGAGTCAAACTTTAGTTTGTCCAGTTAGATTTACGACCAAATTACCAGCAAATCTAATAGCGTTCCCATTAGCCTCAGTTGTATTTAGCGTTTACTGCTTATTAGCATATGTTAGCATGCTACTATGTTAAACTTGTATGCTTCTTTTTCTTTTTTTAAGCTCTACTGAAAATGTTTTACCTCTGTCGGCCTTCTGTAAATGCTAGCGACATCGCTCTGTGGGTAAGTTAAAGCATTCATAGCTCTATCATTTTAATCTAGACTGAAAATTCTGAGAAATTCCTGCTTGAACTGCAGTTAAATCTTATATTCACATTATTGGTCCCAGAGGATGACTCATGTTGATTGGGACTTTACGTCTTGCTTCATAATCTGGTCAAACTTATATTTATCTAATCAAATCTTCAACCAAATTACCAGCAAATCCAATAGCGCTCCCATCAGCCCCAGTTGCATTTAGCTTTTACTGCTAATTAGCATATGTTAGCATGCTATTATGCTAAACTTGTATGCTTTTTTTCATTTTTAATAGCTACTCTCAACTGTCAACATTCAGAGTATTTTCCTGTCAGAGTTAATTTGATGTGTAATCTGTTAAATTTAGTCCACAGCTGGGATAAACTTCATTTAGAAATTAACGTTTTTTAAGTTGCTGAGGTCACTTATAGCCACCGCTTCAAAGCTGTTGTCATTCATGGTTCCCAAATGAGCAAATACATTAATTCAAATGCTAAAAATGCAAAAAAAAAAAGAACTAATACATATGAATGTTTCTGGTTTATTTTTATGCTGATATTTCTTATATATTTGCATTTTCCCTTTTGCTGCTGTAACAATGTAAATTTACCCACTGTGGGAATAGTAATGGCTCATCGTATCATATTGCACCATCCACATTTTGACTTCTAAACCTCAAACATGTCTGCTGTTAAGTCTGTGAGCAGTTCAGGAGGTTTCAGACCGGTTCTGTCAACTCACATTACCAAATAATCTGAACCAAGCTTCAGGTCAGACCAAGAACCCAGACCAGATTCCTCCTCAGGACGGTGAAACTAGCAGTGAATCAGCCTGAAGCTCCCGAGTCCGGCCTCAGTTATCACATGATTAGCTGTGCATGTAGCTGCATGAACACAAAACCTGTCACCTGAACTCAGCTCACAAATCAGAAGTGGTGATTTGTTTCTCTGCCATGCTGATGCTTCTTTTGAAAACCCGGTCACTGTTAACCAGCTAGCCCAAGTGGCAGATGGGCTAGCTGGTTAGATGGGCTCGTCTCCTGTCTTGCGTATGGATTCCAGCTCCGTAGTCTCGGACTGCAGCTGCCGTCATCGCCGGCAAAGCTGCTGCACAACGCTGAGAATCAGGTTCCTAGTAGCCTGTCTGGACTAGTTAGAAAACTTTCATTTCTCAACCAAATTTAGCAAAGGTGTGGATTAAATTCAGCTAAAAACACTACAGGAGTTTTAAAACCAGCAGACTTGGAAACCAGGAAGAGCAGCTTAGGTGGTCTTAAAACTAAAAAAACCTGATTTTATTTGTAAAATTCCTCTGAAATGTCAATAATGTACCAAATCAAGATGGTCCCTCCCATAGACATATATACATAGACGCCACGTTGACTGCTGCTGCCGGTTGGAGCCGACGTGCCTATGCGGCGGCCATCTTGGTACAGTGCCACTCGCCCCTACAGTGCATTACGTCTACAGAGGAATGACATGTCTGGACTATAAAAGTGATCATAAATCCATCAGTTGTCAACATATATTGTTTGTTACAAACGTCAGACATGGAGGACGGACAGGCAGACATAAATAGAACAAAAGCATCCAAACATCCTGTGTCAAAGCTACATGTGTGACATTTTTAACAAACCAAACCGTTTGGAAATCGGTCGAAAATTCAGTGAATAATTCTACTTTAAGATTGTGGAGTACCTCTTACCTCCATAGACGCACATTCACTCCCCCCTCTGCTAGCCCTGTACCAAGATGGCGGAGCTTTAGGCACGTCCCTCCACAGTCAATGCCGCGTCTACATATATATGTCTATGGTCCCTCCCTTTAAATTAGCATTAGGTGCAACTGAGGGTAGTTCTGCAGGTGGTTAGCCACAAGCTAAAGTGGAACAGCTGAAATCATGACCTGAAGGTGGCGCCAGAGGTGGAGTCAGTTCTCCCTGGACCTCATCCAAAACATGTTCAGATCATTCAGTCTGGTTTAAAATGGATCCATCGACATACAAGCGTCGCCACAGAGGATTAAAACAGAGCTCAGCTAATGACGATGCATTGCGTTCCAGTAGTAGACCATCACTCACTTGTCCTTTTGGCTCGGCTGATATAACATTTACTCACAGCAGGACTGAGTCCAACTAATGACCTGAGCAGCACCAACCCACATTTTACTCATCGCTGCTGTGACTCACCGCTGTGTGACTTCAGCTCGGATAAAGCCGAGCTGCTTAGAGATAATCGGAACAGAAACGAGGATACCGAGTCCTGATCTCCGGCTGCTCCTCCACCGCCGAAGTCCTCCGTCGCCGGCTCCAGAGAGTTCATCACCTCAGTCATCCTGCAGGCGATCAGCACGATCAATAATCAATAAACTGTAGGCAATTTCTGCAACTTAGCAACTGCAGTTTCTTGGATAATTAGTTGTTATTTTCTCTGTTTTGTTAAATTACAGATAATAACGAGGAAATTAGAGAAAAAGGTCAAAAAAACAGGCCAAATCTGTGGAAAAACATCCACATTAAAAATACATATTTGATGCTTGACAGTAAAAAAACACATTTTTTTCACTATTTTACATATTTAAAGGAAAACTGTTATATTACACATATTCCGTTTTGTTAAATGACAAATAATAACCAGTAAGTTCACAGAAAATAATAATAATTTAAATGTTAACCCTCAAAAATTGGCAAAAACTGTTAGTAATGGCCACATTAAAATCTGATATTTTTATATATGGTAATTCATTATTTTGCAATGGTAAATCATATAATTACACTGTTTTTACTGGTTTTAAACCCCCTAAACGTATAATTATTTTATTGGAAAGAAAAAATGTATATTAAATACTGAAAATGCTAAATCTCTTTTTCTTTATATTTTACATATTTTTACTGTCTTGGTAAATTACAGGTTATGTCTCGTAATATTATGTCTAAATAGTGATTTTTTTCTTTTACGTTTTCCCGTAAACTGACACTTTTTAAAACTGTATTTAAATCAGAAAAAAACAACAGAATTTTACATATTTTTCTGTTATTCAAAAGAAACAAGATTTTGCTTGTTTTGCTAAATTCCAGAATATTTCTAGTAAAATTACAGAAAAAATTTGCTACTAAAATTTTACTTTTTTCCAAAATAAAAAAAATATTTACATGTTAACTGTAAACAAACAAACAAACAAAGAAACAGGCCAAAACTGTACAAAAGTTCACATTAAAAAAAATCAGTATTTTGTAAAATAGTAATTTATCATTTTACAGTGTGTGACCATAAAATTACAGTGTCACTGTATTAAAATCGGCTGATAAATATAATTCTTTAAATATTTGCTGGCATTTGAAAGAAGAAATATGTATACTGACGACAGAGGTAAATGGTAAATCATTGTTAACTGTTATTTTACAGATACTCCGTTTTGTTAAATGACAAATAATAAACAGTAAATTCACAGAAAACAATAATAATTTAAATGTTAACCTTAAAAAAAAGACAAAAACTGTTAATAATGGCCACATCAAAAAAAAAAAAATATTTTAAAGGATAATTCACTCTTTTGCAATGTTAAATCATATAATTACACATTTACTGGGCTTAAATCACATAAAAGTATAATTATTTTGCATATATTTGCCGTTATTGGAAAGAAAATGACTGAAAATGGTAAATCCGTTTTTTGCTTTTATTTTACATATTTTTTCCTGTTTTGTTAAATTACTGGTGATGTCTCCTAAAATGAGCTTTACATGATGTCCACATCAAAAATCTGCATTTTTCAAAAAAGTAATTTGCTCTTACACTTTTTAAAACTGTAAGAGAATTTTACATATTTTTTTGTTATTCAAAAGAAAAGTTATATATATTGTTATTCCAAAGATTTTGCCTGTTTTGTTAAATTCTAGAATATTTCCAGTAAAATTACAGAAAAAAATACCACTGAAATTTTACTTTTTTACAGAAAAAAATAATTCTGTCTACAGAAAAAAATTACGTTAATTGTAAACAAACAAACAAAAACCAAACAGTAATTTATCCTTTTACAGTGTGAGACCATAAAATTAGTGTCGCTGTATTAAAATCAGCTGATAAATATCATATTATAAATATTTGCTGGTATTTAAAAGAAGAAATATGTATATTAAGGGCAGAAAATGGTAAATCATTGTTAAGTGTTATTTTACAGATTTTTCCTGTCTTGTTAAACGACAGATAATTGCTAAAAATAAATAAATAAATATATTAATTTACATGTTACAAAAAAGGCTGTAACTGTAATACTGTTCACATCAAATAGTAATTTGTTCTTTTGCAATGTGTGGCCATAAAATACAAAGTTTAGCTGTATTTAAATCATCTAAAAATACAATTATTATACAGATATTTGTTGTTACATTAAATTATTTGTACATGTATTTATCTGGTACCCTTGCTGCCAGATTGTCACCGTCTTTTTACAGGATGTGTTTTCGCAGCATTCTGTTCCCGCCTGTGGATTATTGCCGGCCATCATTCATATTATTCAGCACATTTACTCGTGTATCACTCTGGCAGCTTCGTTTTCAGGCCCAGCCGCTGATGTTTCTGGCAGCAGTCGGTGCTAATTGGCGAACAATAATGACCAATTAGCGCCAACGATCCCAAACACACCGGAGTTACAGACGAAGACACAGCAGCCAGCCGTCAGCTCGAGGCACCTCCACTCTCTGACTTACCGTCCAAACCTCTGCCAGAGTGACACCACATACATAACGGCTATACTGGTTTCACTGGTTTGATTAGAGGAAGGAAACGCCGTCTGGGGGAACCACAGAGGTGGAACTGTGAGCTAAAAAAGCTGCAGCTTTAGAAGATGTTTACTCGACTCAGCCAACTCAGAATGCAGAAGTTTAATCCTCTGACATTTAAACCATTTTAACACTGGATCCAAGCAGCTTCTGGGCATTTTTTCCTCACTGTGGGTTTATTACCTCGGCCAGGGAAGTTATGTGATGGCCGGCGTTGGTTTGTTTGTTTGTTTGTTTGTGTTCAAAATAACTCCAAAACTCATGGACGGATTTGGATGAAATTTTCAGGAAATGTGTGAAATGGGACAAGGAACAAATTATGACATTTTGGGACTGATCCGGATCACCGTCTGGATCCAGGATGTTTTTTAAAATGTAAGTGTAACCGGGTGGACAATTAAATACGGTTTACTCTAAAAGCCACCAGAGGGCACTCAGGTTTTTGGGGTAACCCCCTGTGACCACATGACATTTTGGGTCTCCACGCGACAGACAGCGACAATGACAGAGTTCTCTTTCCTTCCTGAGCGACATACACACTGTTGGGCCGGCATTCTTATCTCCGGTTGTCTAAGAAGCTGGGAGGCTGTTATGAGCTGCCGCGCTAGAGGCCGCGCCTGTTCATTAGGTCGGATGGGGTGAAGGCATAATAGCGCCTGTTGGTGGCGCTATGACGCCGTAACAGAAACAAGCGGAAACTGGCGGCGGGACTGGCATGCGCAGAAATCTGTATATGATGTAAGCATAGAACATGGCGGCGGCCAATACAAGTGGACGAGCTGGTTGGACTCTAGTCTGGACGGACGATGAGGTGGAACTATCAGCAGGACATACGCAGCACTATGCGGCGCCATTGTTGTTGTCGTTTTCTGAGTTTGGTGCATTTATTGACCTCTGCTCAGTCTTTGTTCCATCTGACCTCAGAACTTTCCTCCAGAAGGCCTTTTCTTTGTCCATGTGATCAGTGGAGCTTCAAGGTTCTGCTTCTAGAGGAAGAACTTCCTTCTTCATGGAGCCTCTCAGCTCATGTTGATGTCCAACCCTGTGGACACTGACAGCTGTGTTCCAGCAGCTTCTGGTTCATCCAGACCTGCTTCCTGCTGGTTCCTGGTTGACTCTGGACCATCCTGACCAGGTGTCTCTCAGCAAAGGCGGTAGTTTGAGTTTTAATCCAGATGGTGGCAGTAACACAACTCTACCATATAGTTTATACTACAAACAGATGATTTTAGGATCTGAAGCTGCTTTTAAATGGCTCCAGGTGACTTTCTGACTTGATCCAGTCAATGATTTGCTTTTTCAGATCTTTACTGATCTCCTCAGACTTTCCCACTGCAGTGTCTGAGTCTAATGAGTGAATCAAATAAGCCCAATTTAAATTGGCTCATAGGAGTCAGCAGCTGTAGTCAACTGTAATCACTTACGAGAAGTTAAGGTCATTCGACTGATAGAATTTCATTAACACAGTTTTCTAACTCTCCAAAACTGAAAATTCCATTCATTCAACATTAGCATTTTTTGAAGTCACCTTTGGAGCCGCCTGATGAATATTTAAGTTCAACACTTTCACTCTCCCCTTGGCTCTGTGTTTTGTCTCCACCGTCTTCTGAGGAAATATCTGGATGTTTAGCTTCTATAAGCTCCACTGTTTGCATCGGTTGGTGTCTCACTGCCTGCTTGTGACCAACAACAGTGAACCAAAACAAAAAAGGTCTAGCCTGACAGCTAAACAATGACCTTAAAGTTCTGTGAAGTCAAAGAACATGGTGGGAATTCATCAGCGCCACAGCCACCGTTCACATTATACTATACTGTACTACTATATATACTATCTACTACTATACAACCATGGCTGGAAGTAGAGAGAACTCAGGAAGGACCTTTGTGTAGTGTGACACAGTTATAATGCCAAAAACAGGAAAAAGAAAAAGGAGGATTTCTTCAGTTATTTAATTTAAAACCTGATCTCAACATGTACAATATTTTTTCAAGAGCCCATAGGTGTTACAAACACTGTGAATATAAGTCACTCAATGCTATTCACACATGTATTTTTATACACCACTGTCATATCCTGTCATACACGCTCGACTCCTCACTGCTGTGGTTAAACACAGCCTGCAGTTCAACCTAGTTTAGCTGAGAAGTCTGTGAATTTTTGTCGTGTAACTGTTGGTCGCAGCTCGGTCAACAATGACTTCCTGTTTGCGCCAAAAAAGACAGATTTTTTTGTTTTTTACAGAATCTGGCTACTGAGAACTACATATTTTTGGCTAATTTTTTTAAACAAGTAAAATAATGTATATGTAGCATGTAATGTAACATGAAGAATAAAAGAGATTTTGCTGAAATATGCTAATTTAAAGGTTAGGTTTGGTTATGTTTTCCAAAGAAACCACTGATGAGTAGTTCAAGTACCCTTGGAAACTTTATTTCTATAGTTTCTGGCTCTGATAAATGTGGTAATTTTGGCAATTTATGAAGCATAACATGACTTTTAGAAGGTTAAATGCATCATATTGCATCAAAGAAAAAGCAAAAGTAGGATTTCTTATGCAACATTTTTTTCTAGAGCCCATAGGTGTTACAAATACTGTGAAAATAGTGACTCGATGTTATTCACGCATGTATTTTTATATACCACTGTCATATCCTGTCATACACACTCGACTCCTCACTGCTCTGGTTCAACACAGCCTGCAGTTCAACCTAGTTTAGCTGAGAAGTCTGTGAATTTTTGTCGTGTAACTGTTGGTCGCAGCTCGGGCAACAATGACTTCCAATTTGCGCCGAAAAAGACAGAAATTTTTGTTTTTTACAGAATCAGGCTACTGAGAACTACATATTTTTGGCTAATTTTTTTAAACAAGTAAAATAATGTATATGTAGCATGTAATGTAACAGTTAGAATAAAAGAGATTTTCTGAAATATGCTAATTTAAAGGTTAGGTTTGGTTACGTTTTCCAAAGTAACCATAGATGAATAGTTCAAGTACCCTTGGAAACTTTATTTGTATAGTTTCTGGCTCTGATACATGTGGTAATTTTGGCCATTTATGAAGTTTAACATGTCTTTTAGAGGGTTAAATGCACAATATAGCATCATTACCTTCCCCTCTGCCCATTTCAGGGTTCACTGCGACGTCCCTTTAACCAGCAGCTATCAGCAGCAGTAGCTCGGCAGTGAGAGGCAGACTTCAGATGTGACAAGTTATCAGAAACACCACTTTCCATACAATCAGACCGGCAGTTGCTGTTGCCATGGGGACGAGCGGCTGGGATTTTTTCTCTTCCGTGCCTTGTGATTGTCTGAGCGCTGCACTTCGGCTGAGCGATGATTCGGGGGTATTCATGTGTGCCGTTACGCAGCAATTACCGGCGTCAGGACGAGGCCCGGCTGCCGCGAGACCCCCCTGACCTTCACCATCATCATCATCATCATCGTCGCCATCGTCAGCTGAGCCCGGAAACAATGCGGCCTTGTTGTCCCCCCGATCAGAGGCCCGCATTGTTCCGCTCAGATTCTGCTGCTCTGGAGGTAGAAACTCTGCTCAGGGTTTTCTGAGAAGTGACGTGAAGCGTGACAGACGGCAGGAATTTGAATGTCGCTGCCAGGCGTGACGCCGCCCGTGTGGCTGTTCTTATAATTATTCTTCCTGCAGCTGAATTATAATAACTTCTTCTCTGAGAGCAGCGGGGTCATCCACGTGTAAAAGCCGGCGTGTTTCCTGGAAGCCGCTTCACTTCTGCCTCAGCAGAGACTCGACGTGTTAAGACACTTCAGCGAGGTCGAGAAGCAGCAGCAGCGTTTCCACCGGTGAATACATTTACAATCAGGCGACGGCTCAACTCGGTGCAATAAAATCCTCTCTTTGGAGTTTTCAACTGAAGATAAAGCTGCAGCAAGTGATCAAGTTAACTAACCAGCTGTCTAGATAACCAATCCATCGTTAGAGCAAAGAAAAATAGTCTAAATTCTCTGATTCCAGCTGCTAAAATGTGAACATTTTCTGGTTTCTTTCCTCCTCTATGACATCAAACTGGGTCCGTGTACGTCGCGGCCATTCGTTTTCTTATTTTGAGATTTCAAAATAAGAACAAAAAGTAAACCGTTTCCCGTTTTTTTCAGTGATAATACAAAATGAAAAACGGAAAACGGGCCCTAATCCATTATCCATTATCTGTTATCCGATTTAATTAGATGTGTTTGTAAATGGAAATTAAAATTAAAATACACCCGTGGAAAACTTATTTCTCTACTTCCTGTTGGTTTTGGCTCCGTGACCCGTCTGACTTCTGATGAGGAAGGATCTGGTATCTAAAGCTCCAGTGTTAGCTCACTGTTAGCAGACCTTGCTGTGTGCCGTGGCCTGATGAAGACCCACTGTGGGGTCCAAACGTTGCTTGGCTCACATTGTTCACTATTTCATAGTGGACTTTTCACCAGCGTGGGGTTTATTTGTCCCTTTGGAGGGACCTTGTGGTGCCGCTAGCTGTGCCGCTAGCGCTAAATCGCTAGCGCTCGGCTGCTTTTCGGGATGTTTTGGGGGATTTTTTGAGGTTTTCTGTTAATTTAACTTTGCCAGAAAGCAAAGTAGCAAATAGCTATGCGCTAGCGACGGAGCGAGCGTTAAATCGCTAATGCTAAATTGCTAGCTCTGCCATTTAGCGGAGCTAGCTAAATCGCTAGCTTCTCTTCAGAAGTCAGATGGGTCACGGAGCCAAAACCAACAGGAAGTAGAGAAATAAGTTTTCTACGGGTGTATTTTAATTTTAATTTCCATTTACAAACACATCTAATTAAATCGGATAACAGATAATGGATAATGAATTAGGGCCCGTTTTCCGTTTTTCATTTTGTATTATCACTGAAAAAATCGGTTTATTTTTCGTTTTTATTTTGAATTCTCAAAATAAGAAAACGAATGGCTGCGACGTACACGGACCAAACTGCCTCTATTTTAATAATCCCATAATAATTTTCATTTTTTTAGGCAAAATTGTCAAATATTTCCTGGTTTTAGCTCCTTAAATATCAGAATTCGATGCTTTTCTTGAGTCAGTTTTAATATATTTGGGCGTTTTTCACTATTTTCTCCTATAAATCAATCGATCAACTTGTTGCAGCTCTTTAAATGTGGCTAATTTTAGCTTATTTCCTCCCTAATAATGATAATTTTTGTTTATTTAAAGGCAAAATTGCCAAACATGAGTTAAACTTATTAACGCTTAATGCTGAAAGTCAGTTTCACCTTCCTTTCTGTCAAGAGCTGCTGGAACCAACAGCCAGTTAGCTTAGCTTAGCTTAGCTTAGCATAACGACTATCAGCTTAGCTCTGTCCAAACTGACTACCAGCAACTTTTGGGGTTAGTAATTAACATGGACCTCTGTATTTGTGTATTTTCACTATTTTCAGACCTGAGAATGGAAAAACAAAATGTTAGAATCGTTACCTTGAGGTGAGTAAAAGCAAAAACTTTTGGTGGGCATTTTAGATTTATTCAGATATTTCTACTTAAAGGAATAATTTGATGTTTTGTGAGTCAAAGTTGTTAGCGCTTTGTTGCTGAAAGTCAGTTTCAGTTTCACCTTCATTTCTGTCAAGAGCCGCTGGAACCAACAGCCACTTAGCTTAGCTTAGCACAAAGACTGGTAGCTTAGCTCAGTCCAAACCAACTAAACCTGACTACCAGCAACTTTTCTGGTTAGTAATTAACAGGGACCTCTGTATTTGTGTATTTTCATTGTTTTCAGACCTGAGAATGGAAAAAAATGTTAGAATCGTTGCTTCGAGGTGAGTAAAAGCTAAAATCTTTGGTGGGTATTTTAGATTTATTCAGATATTTTTACTTAAAGGAATAATCTGATGTTTTGTGAGTCAAACTTTTTAACGCTTTGTTGCTGAAAGTCAGTTTCACCTTCATTTCTGTCTAGAGCCACTGGAACCAACAGCCAGTTAGCTTACCTTAGCTTAGCTTAGCACAACGACTGTTAGCTTAGCTCAGTCCAAATGCAACTAAACCTGACTACCGGCAACTTTTATGGTTAGTAATTAACATGGACCTCTGTATTTGTGTATTTTCATTGTTTTCAGACCTGAGAATGGAAAAACAAGATGTTAGAATCGTTGCCTTGAGGTGAGTAAAAGCTAAAATCTTTGGTGGGTATTTTAGATTTATTCAGATATTTTTACTTAAAGGAATAATCTGATGTTTTGTGAGTCAAACTTATTAAAGCTTTGTTGCTGAAAGTAAGTTTCACCTTCTTTTCTGTCTAGAGCTGCTGGAACCAACAGCCAGTTAGCTTACCTTAGCTTAGCTTAGCACAACAACTGTTAGCTTAGCTCAGTCCAAATGCAACTAAACCCGACTACCAGCAACTTTTAGGGTTAGTAATTAACATGGACCTCTGCCTTGAGGTGAGTAAAAGCTAAAATCTTTGGTGGGTATTTTACATTTATTCAGATATTTTTACTTAAAGGAATAATTTGATGTTTTGTGAATCAAACTTATTAAAGCTTTGTTGCTGAAAGTCAGTTTCATCTTCATTTCTGTCAAGAACCGCTGGGACTAACAGCCAGTTAGCTTAGCTTAGCTTAACTTAGCACAACGACTGTTAGCTTATCTCAGTCCAAACCGACTACCAGCAACTTTTCGGGTTAGTAATTAACATGGACTCTTGAACTCTTGTTACAGGATGATCACGTGTTTGTTTTTACGTATAATCTGAATCTGCAAAGTTACTGGTCGCTATGGTGATCAGAAAAATGTAATGGAGTCAAAATGTAGTTAAATAAAAGTGTAAAGTTGCACAAATGGCTCAAACTTAAGTGCAGCTTCACTGGTGTTTTGTTTAATTCAACTTTAAGGTCTTTTACTGCACCTTGACTCAGCGTTTTAACCTTTTAGTCGTCTTATAGATCATTTTCCGAATCGTTTCCGTTCACCTGCATGAAACCGACACAAAGGCCACTCTTCAGTCACTGTTTCCACCTTCTGCAGCTGATCTGCACCAGCTGCTCCGTCTCAAGTCACATTCTGGGCTTTAAGTTGAGCGACGAAGCAAAGCCCGGGAGGTGATCTGTTGGATCGGCAGCAAAAAGGTGGCGTTTAAACGAGCTGATGCCACCGATCCGACTCTAACAGAGGCATGAAATGAACATAAAAAGACGATTAAGTCATTAATCTCAACGATTAGCATGACAGTTGATCGTCAAAACTAAAATTTAATGAAGACGACAGCCACGCTTAGTCGTTTAAAAGCCCTCTGGGGACGGCTCAATGCAAATGAGCTGCTTACATCCTGCATCTGCCCCATAAATAAGTGTATTTAATGGTTAAAATCGCACTCACGATCCTAGAAACTGCTGATTATATATGCATTCATTGGAAACTGGGGTGAAATTTCACATTTAAGAAGATTTTTTTGAGATTTTGACTCTATTCAGTCATTTTTATGATAAAACGACCATGAGTTATGTTGACTGACTGACTTATTCATGAAATATTCAACAGTATCTGCCATCTAGATCTTTCCAAAGACCTAAACGACACATAACCTTTAAAAATCAGGCAACGATTCGACAATTTCAAGCAAAAAAAAGCCCAAAATTCACTCGTTTCAGTGTCTCGGCTTCAACTTTTCACTGTTTTATGTGAGTCTTTTGGGGTTCTGGACAGTTCTTTCCTCACTTTCTCGCAGATTTTCCGGATAACAAACAACCTGCAGCTTCATCAACAATGCAAATCGCTGCTGGTCGCACGAGCCAAAGCCCACGGGAGCATCTTCACACTCTTCCCGGTGCTGGATCGGAGGCTTGAGTTTGGAGCCAGATGTTTGCGACGACTGCCGTCATTAAAAAACAAAAACTACTGCCCGTCTAAGATCTCGAGAACATGATTCATCCCTCAGCCTCCGTCCTCGCCGACCTCCGTCCTGTCCATCTTCAGTTCCACTGGTTTTTTTTTTTTTGCTCATGCGAGGCTTTTGTTGCAGTCACTTTTCCATCTCTGCCAGAAGCTGCACCGCCTCCTCAGAATGCAGCTTTTTTTTCCTGCACAAATCCACTAAGTTTGTCTTTTTTAACAGCCCCAAGGACAAAAAAACTCAATCTGCGGCCAAAAATAGTGATGCTCTTTTCTTTTTTACTTCTTCCTGTGCAGCCCTGTTGAGAAGAAAAAGCCCCTCCGCTGCTCTGTTTCTGTTAAAATCCAGTTTCACTTGTGTTTTCTTGCCCCAGTTCAAATTTCCTGTCCTATTTTTGGACTTTAACGCCTCAGAAACTTGTTTTTTTGAATGCGTTTGTTGCAGATTCGTGCAAAAATGAGCAGATTCGGTGGACACACAACAGGTAGATGCTATAAATAGGTTTATATTAAAGCACAGCTCCACTTCCACCCACACTTCTACACTCTGTACAGCCTGATCTGGGCTTTATTCTGCCCACAATCCAACACTGACAGGGGAAAAAACTCAACATAAAGCAGCTTTTAGGGGTTTTTAAAGCTCCAGGCGGCAGTTTAAATCACCAAAATGATCCTTATGTTAAGTTTCTTCAGTGGAAAACGAATAAAAGCAGCTCCTAGTGAGAGGAAATGAAGGATGGAGAGGATGTTTCTGAATAAAAGCTCGGTTACCTGTCCGCTGTGGGCTGATCCGGTGTCTCAGAGCAGGAAGATCCTCCGCTGCTTCATCACACTGATGCTGCCGCTGCTGAGGATGATGATGGTGAGGATGATGATGATGATGATGATGATGATGATGAGGGTGATGATGCGGGCTGTTGTGGGCGACAGGCGGAGGGGCGCTCAGCTCCGGTGAAGTTAGTGGCAGGAAAAGTGTTCGGAGTCTGCGCAGTGGAGCTGGACTGATGCTGCCTTCACTGACTGTCAGGAAAATGGAGTTTTATTGGCAAATTTCTGTTTTTATTATCAATTAAAAACAACGTGTAATAATAATTATTTTATTTAATATTGTAGGGTCCTAACCCTTTTTAATAGCTTAATTTAGCTGGATAAATAATTTGTGTAATTAATAATATTGTAGGGTCCTAACCTTCATATTTAAATTTGCTGGGTTAATGTTGCATTTATTGTCTTCATAATCTTAATTCATCAGATAATTTGTGTATTTATTGTGTTGTCTTAACCTCAATTAATGCCTTAAATTAGTCAGAATAGTTGCTTGAGTAATAATATTTTAGGGTCTGAATCTTAATATTTTACACAACCACATAAATGAGTGTTTTTATATAATATTGTAGGGTCCTACCTTTAATTAATGATATTAAACAGTATACAGTATGCAATGTTTAAGTCTCTAACCTTAGTTGCTAATCTAAATTATTTAGATAATTTGTGTAATTAATAATATTGTAGGATTTTGCTTT